>VYZU01030602.1:55342-107691 GCA_013401355.1 Ceyx cyanopectus | reverse complement strand
TGCCGCAGGGACTAGCCTTTATAAGTAGTCTAACAAAACCAAAAAGTCCTGGAGTTGAAAGCAACTGATAGAAATGGAAGGCATGCTCATTTGCAGGTGGATGAGGTGCCAAGCCTGCAGTGTGGCACTATTTTTTCTCTGAAATTTCCCACAGCAATGCAGAAAAACAGACACAGTGAAGTCTGACTACCAGACCATGAGTAATTTCTACTTGACTCAGTCCTAAGATGGTTTGAAATGACCAGACTGTACCTTGTTACTTAAAGGACTGGAAAATGGTAAATATAGTATCAATATTTAATAAGACCCCTGGGTAAATTTAGAGAATTACAGGGAGACAAATTTGCCTCATATACTGAGCAGAAAAGTGAAAAAAAGGTATCAAAAAATAGATAAATATGTTATACAGGGAAAGAATCAACTTAGTTTTTAGAGTAAAATTTGTTGGAGTTATTTGAAGATATCAACAAATATAAAATCAAGGGTGGCTAATCACCAAGGAATTAAGGAGTAAATTCTAAGTGGCAATTGTGGGAAAAATACTGCTGAAGTATGAAAATCCCCTCAGGATATAAAAGAGAGAACTGCACAACTTATCACCTCCAATGGTCTGACCTGAATTTACCAAGTCTATTATTATGCTTGGTTTTCTAATCTGATTGCAGGTTGATAACAATGTTTTTCTTGTTTATATGATCAAATGCATAGTTTAGCAACTTTCCAAGACCAGGCAGTAAGGGTAACAAAACTCACAGCTTTTACAGACTAGATGAATTAAAAGCTTTTTAAAAATAACATTTTAAAAAGACAGAAATAGTTTTACAGTGGGGTTTTCCTGAAGTGGGTATGGTTTCTGTATCAATCCACAGTAGATTTCCTCTCCAGGTACTCATCCTTTTGTCTCTCTGATCCATGTAAAGATTTCCCACTAAGAACCTTCTGCAATAGGTTCCATAGCTCAATCATCTGCTGCTTGACAAACTCCATTTTCTGTTCCTTCTGTGTCCTGCCAGCTTCCTATGATGCTCCTTCAACACAGCACACTGAAAGGATCCAGGCTGTCAAAGCACCAAATAATAATATGCATGCAGCCTGTTGCCATATATTCAAGAAGGGACATAATTTTAAAGAACGTAAATAGGAAAGAATAACAGAAAAGGAATATGAATAGGATTTTCTCTCCAGTCAGGAGATTTTGTGCAGTAAGAAGAACCGGACTCTTCTAGTAGCTGTGGCAGTGCTATTCAACCCACAAAACAAGTGGAAAAACAGAAGTGCAATTTCAATTATATAATTATTCAGGAAACATTTATCTTGACCTAATAGCACAGAAAGAACATTTTATTTCAAAATATGTCTTTATTTTCTGCAGCCACAAATCTATCATACATTAGCTATTTTACCTAATGTATAGCATTTGACGCTCTAGTCTAGTTGAAATCCATTTGCCCTGGGAGGGTGTAAATTACCCAAATTCCTTACCTGTGAGAAGCAGATCTTGCTAATGGCACTACACCCATGCCAAGCAGAATCGCATGATGGCTGGTGGTCTCCCAAGTGGTAAGGGTTTGCAGTGTCCTGTTTGAAAAACAACTGTCCACCACCTTGTTGCTGGGAATATCCTCCTTACCATAATAGCCAAAGGTTTCTGATTCAGCATGTCAATAAAAAAAAGGACAGCTGTGAAGCTCAGTATTTAAGCACTTTGTGCAAGGATTCCTACAGGGTGCTAAGAACTGTGGTTCAGTATGTACTTTGTGATTCCCTGTGCACACTGTGGGTACTGATTCAGAGCCTATAGTAGCAGGGCATATGAGCAACCCAAGCCACTCAAGCCACTCAGCCCACCTCTCCTTCTGTGAGAGCTGGGACTATAACAAAGAATACTTAATTATTGCTAAATAGAACAGTGATTCTCTCTAGCTCATTAATTCACTTAACTATCTTTTATTATTATCTTTTTATGTCTCTTCTTTGCTCTTTGAAATAATTTTCTTTTTTGGTAATCAGGCTGGTCATCAAAGCCTCCAGTTCCAGACACAAGTTTGCACTCACAAAATCCCTGAAGGGTTGATTGCTGAAAACTGGGAGGATCTGTCAGGGAGAGAAACACAGTGGCCCCGGTTAAAGCAGGCACTGTTGGCTGCTTGTACAAGCCAGAAACATGGATCTTTAACTCATTTCTTATGTTATATGAGTCAAGTAGATGGGGAAAATGTCTGCTTTGATATATGTTTATTCATGTGACCTAGTTTGATATATGTATTACCTGTTAAGATGGGATAGATTTTATATTCTCATTTGGCTCTGAAATACTGCAAGATAACTGTCAAAAACATACAAAAATACGCTGTGTTTCTCTGTTTTGTCCATCATAAAAATAGAGTTGCATATTCTTGCATAATTTTATGCATGATTATTTTTGAGCCCATAAAAAGCTTTGACATTACTTAACTCTGTTTACCCCAGAGGCTCAGAAGAAGAGTTTTGAAAGTATTCACTGTTGGCCTAAATCTACTTTAATTGCTGTTAATGTAAACGTCCCATCCTGAGTATGTTTTTCCTGTAGACTGTTAGGTGAATTTACCTCAGTTGGGTATGAAAGGCATTTTCAGTTTTTAAACACATTCTAAGTAGTCTGATTAAAAATAGGCCTACTTTGCACATCATTCCAGCACCCTAGTCTATAAACAACTGCCTAATAAATATTACTCGTTCACATTTGGGTTCACTTCCCAACCAGTAAAAAAAGTGGTTCACTTCCACTCAATACAGACATGGGTAATGATAGACACTGCAGAAGGTTACAGCTACAGCTACAGAAGTGGAGAGAATACAAGTGATTACGTGGGCCCAGGCCTAAGCATGACCTTGTAGGAGTCGCAGCCATAGCCACCAGATGAGACTCTGGCCTGTGCTTTGTGCATAACCTGTGTGCACTCATACAATTTATTAGAAGTTTGGACAGCAACTAACCATTTGGTTAGCTTTTCTCTCTCTGGTTTAAGAAATTGGGTTTTTTGAAAGCTTTTAAATTTATTTGTACGATTTCCAGGGTATGTGTTGGTAGGATACCAACTTTCTTCAATACCGGGGGAGTGTAACTCATCTGACACAACATGTTCACATCAGACTGTGCTAGGTCTCTGTTGGGCTCATGTTTATTTTATAACTGGTCTTATACAAACCTACAAATTTAAATAATATAGTTAGTGAAGGATTAATTAAACAAATCAGCTGAACATGAGCATTTCCATGTGGCGTAGCCCCCATCAGAGGAGCACTGCAAGGTGTCTCCTAGGCAAACCAGAGAAAGAAGACCACTTGCAATATGGCAATTTTATCTGTGTGCTTAGAGTCCATCTCCCTAGCTTTCCATTTTATTTTGGCCATTTACCTCCTGTGCTTCTGTAACTAACTCCCTGGGGTCCGCCATGACTAAAGCAATCTTCTCTTTGGATTTCTTTGGAGTGAGAAAAGGAGTCAGGATAAGAAAATGCCAAATATTTTGGTGGAGCCAAGTGGTATGGATTTATTTCAAGAATAATCATTAACAGCTGCTAGCTAACACTTTTCTGAAACCTCCTTTTTCTAATTCTTGCAAGGACCAGTTTGAGTCTGAACTATTAATAGTAACATTAATCCACTCGTGCATAAACTAACATATTTAGACGGAAGTGTCTGCTGTTATGGGGAAGAACTCACACGACAAGTGTGGCTACAGCTGGATTGCTGGTCATGTTGTGGCTAGGGAGGTGATGTGGTGCAGAAAGGGCCAGCTGAAGTGTGTTGTGACTCACTTGTTGGCACTGTTCTGTCCGGGGTCCTGGCCAAGCATGCACTGAGGCATGGCTAGCCTTTCTCAGCACTCTTACTTGTCCCTGCTACTTGCAGATGTCCAGTCAGGACTTGGCTGTCCTGCCTGCTATAGACACCTACCACCATGTCTTAACTCCCCTTCCTTTGACTTTGTCTTTGGCTCAGGGCAAAGCTCAGCCAGATGCTGGAATGAGTCTCCCTTCAGCTTGACTATAGCTGCCCTCCTACACTGGAGCCAAGGTCCTGCTCTGGTGTGGCCCCTCTGCACCACTCTGGTCCAGGCTGCTGAGAAAGATGTGAGATGCTGTGTCAGGAGGTCAGCAATGCAGCAGTACTGTGCTGGGAGCCATTGAGTCACGCAGCCAGTGCAGCAGCCTTTGTGGGGAGAGTGGCAGACAGCAGATTAGCAATGGGAAGGTTTCTGTCCAGGGGACTGTGGACATCAACCCCTCTCCTACCCGATACCTGCCTTGTCAGCAGAGAGACTTTGGGATGGAAAGAATCCTAATGCTAATGCTAATGCTAATGCTTAGCTTAGTAGTTTGTCAAATTCCAGTTTTAAATCTGTGTTAGGTAACAAATTATCACTTTATGCTTTTGAGTTGTGCGTGTCCTGTTTTCAGAGTCAGTTTGTGTCTGGTTAAGGGTGCCCAAACTGACTGGAAGAAGAGGCCATAACGTGGTTTGAACTGGGACTCACTTGTTTTCACTTTCACCTTCCCAGCCCAGGTTTTCTTGTGGTGGTGGGGTGGGTTGTTCACCCAACTTGGTAGAGCACATCTTGCTCTTCTCCACAAAGACAGGAGACTCCCCAGACATGGTCTCTTAGTCTATCTTCACGACTCTGGGGAATTCATTGACTACAGAGAAGATCCTCCTTCCCTTTGATCACACAGCCTCCAGACTCAGACTTTCTAGTGTAAATTATTAATGTATATTAATAATTAATTTGCACTGATGGTACAGAAATGCTACACTAGTAAAAAAACCCAGAAGCTTAATGAGTAATTATGAAGGAGCATCTCCACAGTTACCGCAGATGAAAGTGGTCTTCCAATAGTCTGAACTTACAGGAGAACAAGAAGACAAAATGAAGCAAATTGATCTGTGGCTTCTCAGTACATATTTTTCGTGTGACTCACTAAATCCGATGTCAAGCAACATGCACTTAGTCTGTGTTAGTCTGAAAATAGTAAACCCTCATATACTGAAAATGCAAAAAGTGTCTAGCATGGAAATAAATTAATTTCCAGTCTCTGAAAAAAGTGCATAACTTAATTTCATTTTTATAATATTTGAAGGTACAAGAATACATCTGTAACAAAAGTGAAAGATAATTTACAAAAATTTTATCTTGATGAGAAATGGATCTATTTCTGCATGTCTGCTATATCTACTAGTAAAAGCAGCTTCAGTTATGTGTTTCTTTGATAAACGTATTTTTTTATTGTTAAAGTATAATGGAGCTGTACATATTAAAGACCTGCCCTGCACTTGAAGTTTACTGGGAAGGGTGAAATTAAGAATATCTGGATGTACTATAAAATTAATCTGCTTCTTCCTTTTTTGCACCTTCAGTTTTGAAGCATTTTCCTTACCTTTGCAGCATTTTTCATTCAGGATGTTGGTTTAGCCATTTCCCACATATTCCCTTTGTTAACCATTCTACAAGCAAGAACCTCCACTCCAGCCCAATGATACAGCTCATTTTAGTGCATAATGGTAACACAGCTTTAAATTTATGTAGTTATCATATTTGCTTGATGATTCTGCAGGGTTTTGCAATGGGTCTTTTTCGGTAATTAACCTAATAAGTTTGCTGATGTTAACTATACAAGGAATAGACCTACATGATAAAATGTATTAGTGAGAAGAGCTCCACATGCACACTTTGCTGCTTTGCTTCTTCCTGCTCCTCTAGAGGTCATCTCCCTGAGCTTTGCCTTGACTTAGCCTCTATCCTAAAGTATTTCTTGTAGCCCTTCATTTCACTGCCCTGCCAGAGCAGTACTGCACAGCTACACACTTGTTCAGCCCTCCCTCTCAAATGTATTTGGTTGGAAAATGTGACTGGGCAATGGGCCGTTTGCCTGTACAGTAAAGCTGAGCGACAAACACAGGTGTGAGACATTTGACTGACCAGATGCAGAGAATGTTGTCATTTTGTTCCATTACATCCTTTATCCTCTAAACATTTAGCCTTATTACACCTTTTTTATACTGGCAGCTAGATTTGAATTTTATCAGTAGCTGCTGGCATTTCTTCTTGTCTTTGCTTCTCTGTTACATTTCAGTTGTCTGAGTTACTGAGTTATGACTGAAGTTGTCAGATCAGCAAGTTTTCTTTTTCTCTTCTGACCATTTCAATGCTTGAAGTTCTCTTTATGGCTGAGAAGAAAAAAAAAAAAAAAAAAGGATTCTTACAGTGCAATGCTTTCCCTAACTTTTTAATTCAAATTATAATTTTGCTAAAACCTCCCACCAGAATGTCTAGAGTCAATCCTGACCTCAAAACATCTCTGCCTTTCTTATCTGAAAGAAAAACCCCTTTTACTTGAAATAAGCTTCTGCTGAAATCCTCATATGTTGTTTCTTAATAAATTCCTTTTAACTACTTTAATTCTGCATTTTTGATAGGTTTAATACTTAATCACCAGGAGCCAAAAGGGAGTTTTATTTTGCAGCAATGAGGGAGAGTCCCTTGTAAGAAGGAGTCCTGTGTCCCAGTCTCTCTCTGCTAATGCATTTTGCATTCAAGAGTCCCTAAACAAAGCACATAAACAGCAGTGGGAGCAGAGACCAGAACACAGCAAACTCCAGCCTCCCTCTGCAGAAGTATTAGCTTATCAATGCCAGGGTGCCCTTTTTGCTATGCCAGGAATGGCAGGCATATCACTTTTTGTTTTCCTATGTACTGTTCTAATTATTGCTCTGCTATGAGTGCATCTTATTTCTCAGCCCAGCCATCTCTCAGGACTGATTTCCATTCAGTACAAATGTTCTCATTATAAAGACTTTAACATGAGGAGAATATAAATGAGAAGATGAGCGCGCACTAAGAACTTGCTTATACAGAAACTGTATTGATCAAAGGAACAGAGGAGTAAAACACATGTCAGCATTAATATCTGCTCTCATTTCCAGGGTTCATGTTCCTCTACTGTAAGAATGGTGTGACTCCTTGCCTTTGCAACCAGGTCAACTTAATGATTTTGTTTAACTGAAGTAAAAAGTGCAAAGCATTTATGTAGAACATTATGGTATGCCACTAATGAGCTTTTTCAAAGCAAAGGCACTTTCACTGGTTTCAGAGATCACCCCTTAGAATCACAGAATGGTTAGGGCTGGAAGGGGCCTCCAAAGCTCATCTAGTCCAGCCCCCCTGCAGTAAGCAGGGACACCATTAACTAGACCAGGCTGCTCAGAGCCTTGTCCAACCTCACCTTGAAGATCTCCAGGGATAGGGCCTCAACCACCTTCCTGGGGAGCCTATTCCACTGCTCTACCACCCTCAAGGTAAAGAACTTCTTCCTGATATCCAATCTAAATCTTCCCTAATTTAAACCCATTACCCCTCATCCTTTCACTACAGGCCCTTGAAAACAGCCCCTCTCCAGCCTTTCTGTAGCCCCTTCAGATACTGGAAGGTGGCTATAAGTTGTCCCCTGAGCCTTCTCTTCTCCAGGCTGAACAACCCCAGCTTCTTCAGCCTTCCTCCTAGGAGAGGTGTTTCAGCCTCCTGATATTTCTGTGGCCCTCCTCTGGACCTGCTCCATCAGGTCCATGTCTTTCCTATGTTGAGTGCTCCAGAGCTGGATGCAATACTCCAGGTGAGGTCTGACCAGATCAGAGTAGAGGGGCAGAATCACTTCTCTCGATCTGCTGGCCACACTTCTCTTGATGCAACCCAGGATGCAATTGGCCTTCTTGGCTGCAATTGCACACAGTTGGCTCATGTCCAGCTTCTCAACCACCAACATCGTCAAGTCCTTTTCTGCAGAGCTGCTTTCCAGCACCTCATCTCCCAGCCTCATCTCCCTTATCACTATCTGAAAACATATGGGAGAATCAAAATTCCAAAAAGTTTTAAAAAATAAATTACTACATGACCACGAGTTAGAACAATTTTCATAAAGCTAAAACAACACTTACTCTGTCCAACTGCCCACCAATCACACAGCTAACCTGCTCACTGTCTTGGTTCTGGGATGGTGCATCCCTCAGGAACTGCTTTTGTCTGGTGGTTTTGGGCCATCTCCATTGCCTCAGCATCAGACAGTAATGATCTCTAGATGAAGACTTCAGCAAATAGCCACACAGGCCCTCCTCTGACCTCTGGCAGCTCAAGCAAGATCTCTGCAAAGACATCAACCTCTTTGGGATTTCAGTGACATTTTCCCCCCTCCTCCAAAGGGATGGAAACTGCTGAAAGCTACAGTACTAATCCAGTCCCTTGTTTTCTCAGGCCAAGACAGTATGTTGTTGCCAACTGAATGGAGGCAGAGGTCATTCACAGATAGAAGACTGCTGTGACAAAGATTGCACAAAACAAGGTCCCAGCCTAGAAGCAGGGTGAAGCAATGCTCAGGAGTCTGGCTGTCAGGCTCCATCTGAGACAACTGGATTCCCCCTCAGCTTCCATGAGGCTGCATCTTGCTCTGCAGGTAGTATTTCATCTGTTGAGGAAAAGTTTCAGTTTACACTACATGAGCATCTTCTCAGGCATAACTGAATTAAAAAAGTAAAAGCATGGTTGTACTAAACTTTGACTTACAAGCTCTACTGAGGGCAGTGGCTTTGCTCTTCTCTTTTTCCTTCATGCTGTCTGAATAAATGTGTAGGATGTCTCTCAAGACTTTTATAAAATCAGAATTCTAATGAGAATATGAGTCATGTCTAGACTGACATACTGTATCATTCTTGTCATGAAACATGGCTTACACTCTTTGATCCACAACACACTCGTGTGGCTCACTGGGCACCTATTTTAGCCTTTAGGCTAAAACAGCACACATAAAAGTGTGCACAGTTGTAATCAGAAACTTCTACAAATAGGTAACATGAAACCTCCTGAATTCTAGCTTCCAGATTGTACAACTTTGCCATGAAATTATATTTTACCACTCAAAACACCACACTTCAGGAGGACAATTAGTAGACATGGGTCATTTTCCAGTGTGGGTAACAGTATCTGGACACTTGGAAACTGTGTCTGAATCTGACCTTGAGCATCAATCTGTTTTAGATTTGTATCACCTCCGGGCAACACAGAAACACTGTTTAGCTTCCTCTTCACAATGATGTTGATTTACATTCATCTGCTGCATTGCTACCTAGATACCAGACTGAGCATCTTATGCCATCTTCACCCATGCTTGGACACTGGTTTCTACAAGTCTCTCTTCCTACATCAGAGAACTGGTATCTGTTGGTGAGGACTTACAAGGATTTACTGATCTTTCTGGCCAAAGACTTCTGATGAACAGCTCAACAGCGCAATTTATGGCAAAGGATGCTCAGGTATCAAAGGTACGGCTTCTGCGACCTTCCTGCTCTAGATGAAGTGTAGATGTCAGGAATAGCTTCCCAGTAGGTCATGGCAGTGCAAAGACTTCCAGCTGTATTAGCCCTGGAAGCTGAGCCACTGCTTCTAAACCCGTCACAGACACCTCTACAGTCAGCTGTGGAGAAATGTTCTTTAGTATGAGCACAAGCAAGCCAGAATGCAGTACTGGAAACAAAACAAGGACAAACTTGCATCACCTGTTTTGAAATGCCAACACTTTTCCTGGAATAACTGGTTCACTACTACCTGAAGATGTTCCCCAGAAGAAGCCCTCAATTAAAATCTGGAATTGTTGTCTGAAAATTGTTTAACAGCATGAGGAAAGCATCATGTTTGTTCTGTTGAATGCAGCTCAGAACTTCACACCTGCATGTGTTAGGTTCTCTCTCAAAGTATCTGCATTCTTCAGTGCTCATCTTATAGCTCCGTACAAGAGATCTAGTCTTCAATTTGGCAGCCAGGCTTCACTGCCAATGGAAAAAAATAAAAATAAAAGAAGTAATAAAAAAAACTATAGAGAAAGCAAGAAAAATGTTTGCCATAAGAGAATGCATCCAGATGTAGTCTATTTTTTTTTTTACTCTATTTTCAGTTTTGTGCAAATTAATGGTGGTATCTTGTCAAAACCAGAAATAAAGGCTGTAGTTAGCATATTTCAAGAGCCAAAATAATTTAGAAACAAAAACCCTGTTGATTTTCATGGGTAAAAACATCTGAAAATGAAAGATGTGTTTGAGTTGCTTAAACAGATTTATCCAGTGTCTTTATAGAGGCTCTGGGCTATCCTTTAATCCATGATTCCTGATGCAGAAGAAAAATGTGTCTTCTGTAGCGTTTGTATCATATTGACAGACCCATGCCAGGTCCATGCTAGAGCATCTGAAATGATACCAGCTGCCTATGTTGAGGCAACTAACTCTCCTATATGTTATTTTTTCAGAGCTGATATTCTAGATGCCATCTGTAAGACCTGTGAGTGATCAGTGTCTCTAATAACCAGGTCACTTATCAAAGTGTCTGGACATAAATTCAATTATGAATTCCTCTAGTTTTACCTGAAACTTGAGAACTATGACTGCTACAAGGTGAACGATATAAAAAGGCTCTCAATCATGGTAATGACATGCATGAAGAAAGGGAGATGACAACCTAAGATTGAGATAGGATACAATAAATTTTCTTCCTGTTTTCATAGCTGATTGGTTTGGTGTTGTCATCTGCAAGTTGGATTTAAATTGCATTGTACCAGATGAATAGTTATCTCTGAATGCATTAATACTCAGTAATGGCTGGTACGAGAAAGACACTTCTCTCTTCAGCCTCTGGAACAAGTCAATAAGCTGGGCTCAGAGAATCACTGTGCAGGGATGTATAGAGTCACTTGTGAAAGTCTTAGGGTTTTTTAATCTCCAAGAATGACTACAGATTCAGATTATTTTTTAAATTATTATTCTGAAGCAAATTTGAGACTACTCAAACTCAATTTTTGATGTTGAAGAGTGGAAATGGCCCTCTAGGAAGGAAGTCACTTCCTTCTAAACCCACACTTGCCCATGATTCTATGCCAAGCATATAAATTAATCCCTAGAGCCTCAAAGTTTTCCCATTTAAATCAGTAACGATTGAGGACCAGCTTATCTGCCCGAATTTCACATGACTTCAGCACCCAAGCTCTAAATATGTATCTTGGCACAATACCTGTAGCCAAGTGAATGGTGTGATTCATACAAGCACTTTTTCTGTCAATCCTGTTACAAGCACTTCATTTTATTAAAACCCATTTGGAGACAGGTGAAAATATACATAGAGTGCAAAGGAAAAAATACTTTATAGTGACATGGCATGTATGAGACATTTCAGAATATACTGTTATGTATCAAATGAGAACAAAAAAAAAAACCAAAAAAAGCTCTGAAACGAGATAAATGACCAGTGCTTGAGACCGATGAAAAATATGCACATGGCTGTTCTAACAGCACAGTTCTGATACCAGTTACAACATTATTATACAGCTTTTGTGATCAGAGGCAATTTAAACAATGCTTATAAAAAAATGCAAATAATTAGACCTACTCCTGCATTGTTGTACATCCAAAGCTTAAGTGAATCTTGTAGGTGTGTGGAGAGAACAATGAGAGCAAACTGACATCCTGCCTCAGGCAGCGGAAGGTAGAGATGGAGGAAACATCAAAAACAAAAGACAAACCCACTGTTCTACAAAAGTAAAAAGGCAAATATTATCCCAAGGAATATCATTATTTTAATGAGAAATCTTAATTGCAGCATTCTGACTCCATTAAAGGCAATGAGAGTCTGCTATTGAGATCAGTGGAGCCTGAATTTCCCTCTGAAATTTGTAACATTCTTGTGTTAGTGTAAACATCAGCAGAAACATCAAGAAACATCAGCATCCATACAAGTATTCAAGTGCTGTTTAAAAAAAAATAAAAACCAGAGTGCTAACCCAAAATGACAGTACATATCCAAAAGACAGATAATTAAAAGTTTTGTCAAATATACATTTTAAAGTATTTAAAAGCATCCATTTTTTGATATTTGTGTATCATTGCTAGGAAAGGGATCTATGAGAAACATCTGAATTATTTGCAGTGATAAAGGAAGGGCACAGTGTTTGCTCAGATTTATTTGAGATCAGTATTTTTCCACTTTGGAGTCATGATATATACCTGCAGAGTCTAGAGTGTTCCAAAGCAGTGCTGAGGATTGGTTGTACTTCATCATTATGAAATATAATCCTTCCGTGCAAGTATTCCAGCATGATTCCTCATAAGCCATTGACACCCATACTAAAAACCAAAGCCTTAAGGAAAATTCCTTGAAGAAATAATTGTCTTTAAACAACTCGATGAGATTTTACATCATGGCAATTTACAATCATGCATTTGGAGATCCAGAGTCAATACAGCTTCTCCATTTATTGTTAGATTGGTGCCCATCTTCAAACAGTTCTTTGCTCATTTTTGTGCGGATCTCAGGACTGGCTAACAGCTCCTTGATCTGATTCAGTCTGGAAAACAGGGCTTGATTTTCTCTGTGCAAAGCTTCCTTTATTAAGTCTGCTTCATGGCTCTTTCCTAGAGGAAAAGAACAATATAATACATTTTATAACAACTAATGCCATTTAGAATCACTAATGTATGGAGATAAAGAGAGAGTATCTGGTTTGGACAATATTAAGTGCTCAGTCTTTTGCTGGTATTTCTCTTTTCATAAAAAAAAAAAAAAGGTACTTTGTAAAAAAAAAAATAGAATTTACCTCAACAAATGCTACCAAAACCTAAAGAACAGTACAGCATCACATTTAAGAGAAACTCCTGTTGTAGTACATACTGTGTAACAGTATCTGCGACGAGTAGCTGTAGTGGTAATTTATAGCTTGGGATTGACCACCGTTGACTAGGAAACAGCACGTGCTCTGCTCAGGCAGAGAGCAGCCCTGTGGCCCTGACAAACCCGGGGCACAGGGCATCGCTTCCACTCATGGCAAGGCCTCTTCCACAGCCACTCATGACAATCCAAAAGGTTCAGTTTCTCTTCAAAAGCAAGGAAGCTCTTGGTATCAAGAGCAAGTGAAGACTGGAGCCACCTGCTTCACCATTCTTGTCTTTTTTTTCCACCGTCCATCCCTCCCAGCATTCAACACATTTTTGGCAGTGCAAGCACCTATTAAACTGGTAGGCAGCGTCCTTTGATTCAGAACAAACTTTTGATAAGAGACTCGCAAAGCAGAGTGCCTGTCACCCAGCACCTCTCAGTGAATTTCAGCAGGGAGCTAGGCCATGTTTTAGTGATGATTCCTGGTGGGATATGTGCTCCCGGGCTCTTTTGTCACTTGCTGCTACTGTTGCCGCTCTCACTCTTACTGCCGCTCGCTGCTTCTTCACTTTTCACCGGGCTTCCATCAGTCTGTCTGGTTTTGTTTTGTGTTTCTTCTAAATACTGCTGCACAGCCTTCAGCACCGCATTCTCCACCAGCCTCTTGCTGAGGCTCACCAGCTCTGCATCATCTGGCTCTGCTGCATGTTTTTCACCTACGTGTCACAACAGACAAGAGAAGGAATTCATTGCCAAGGAGAGACAGTAGCCGCAACCCTATCAGAAGCCTCTGCCTGAGCTAGATTTTAAGTTATTAGCTGCCTCTTCCTGATTGGAAAAGGAAATTTCCCCCTCCTCAAGCTCCAAAGCAGAAGTGTTCCATGATGTATAGAGCATATCAGATCAACAACCTGCTCATCTTTGTTGCAACACTCCAGTAAAAGTCACTGGCTAACAGTATGAGCACCCACTCAGCTTAGAAGATTTCATTTCTTCTGGCCAACAATCACCCATGCTGCCCGGGCAAGGATGAAGAACGTGGCACATGATGAATTTATATTTTATCAGCAGTCTTAAAACTACTTGCCCCTGTTTTCAGATTTTGCTTAATGAATCTAAAACCTACTTATTCATTGCATCTAATTCAAGACTGTCTCATGGGAAAAATGACTAAAATAGTCTTAAGTACAAGTTAGATTTTTTTTTCCTAAACAAAGTGTAAAACTTGATAACAAAAACCCAAACATGTATTTACTCCCTTTACCTCTTCTGTCTTCTAAGTTAAAGCTCTGAGATGGAAGGAATGCAAGTTCCAGCAGTCTATTCTTAGATAACTGCTGATAAAACAAGAAGCTGGCATTGCCCTACTTTGTTAAGAGTTCATACAAATAAACATATCCAAGAACATAACTATACAGAGTGAAGATTCTCATAGAATGGGACATGTATTTTGAAACCGTATTTTTCTGTGAATAATTTCCCTGATAAACTTAAAGCCTACTACAGCATCCTCCTTTTATGAAGAATGCAATCCAGGAAAAGCAGCTTTTATTGTCAGATTTGCACTGGCCATGCAATTTTCTGCTTTGCAATTTCTTGCACTAGGTAAATAACTGTTTCCCTCCATCTATATTTAAAGGCCATATTTTTAATGTCCTTTTCTGGAGTTAGCATTCTGCCACCAGTAATAAGAAGCTGATTAGTCACACACATCTGGTGAAAGAGATACTATTGTATGGTCTCAAGCACAAAGCTCTGTACTCTTTAATTATCTAAATTTGCTCTTTTTCACATATGTAAATTTATTCAAGTTTCCTAGCACTTATATAGTTCTACAAGCTTTTATTAGTCTTCTTAGTGGACTGCACAACCCAGGAGTGATTTCACTGATAAAGATATAATTAATATGGAGATCAGAGGGGGACAGGGAGTGGTAAGCAAAGTTCTTCATTTTCAGAGGCAGCCTTTATTAGTTGTTAATATGAGCATCCTGCTCTGGAACTGTGAGACAGGCCAAACTCTTCCAGTTCTGGGCCTCTGCAGCACTGCTAATGTGGGTGGGGAATGATGAAACACACTCTTGATCTGAAGACTCATCAAACTAGACCTGGGTAAAATATTTCATTATCTTCTGGAAACAAATTTGAAAAACCTTTTTAAAGGCAGCTATAGGAATAGTTTTGATTAAAACAAAATGATCTTCCCACACAACTCTGAACAAAATCAATGGGAAATACTGTGCTCAGCCACTCTGATACCTGACCTGATATAGTACTTAATAAGCAGAATATGATTTATCAGCCAGAGGCCTCCAGAAACAACAAGGGTAGAATTTACTCAGAATAGAATTTCACTCATAGCACATTATGCATTATTCTCACATTCAAAAAGAGGTTAGAGCTCTTCTCTTACAGGTATTTTCTACAAAACAGCTTTTGTTTACATATATATGTATAAAACATATATAGATCTACTACTGCATTTAAAACTTCCAAATCACTAGGTAGCTCACTGTGCAGTCACTTCTCAAGAAAGTCACTACTTAGAGTAAGACTTGTACAAGTTAAATAGCTACAGAATAATGTCTGGGGATTCTTTTGTTACTTGTTTCTTTTTAGTATTTTTAGACATTCCACGGCTCACCAAAGCCTGGAGTCAAGTCTATAGTATCTCCTAAATCAGCTCTGCATCCCTGCTGGGAAGACATGCAGGGGATGCAACCGATGCGTGAACACACGCACATCCCTGGGTGAAGGGTGCCCTTGGATTTATCTGCCTGGCCATCCTGGTGGACTGCCACGTGGTGCTATATGATTCACTCCTGCTCTGTTTATATTCTCAGGCTCCCTAAATAGCAGTTGTGTGAGTGTCTCTGCAGTGCTGAGCTAGTTGCATACTATTGTTTCATTCCTATTTGGGACTGCTGATAAAAAGAAATAGGTCATGTAGCAATAACAGATATTGATTGTCTGTATTTACTTGAATATTTAACACATGTATGTGTGCCATTTATCTATCTCCATGCTGTATCTGTTGCTTAGATGTATACAGTTCCTCTGCAGCAGCTAAATGCTTCTTAGTGTAGAATGTCTTACATTATTTGAATTATCAGAATATCAATAAAAAGCTATCATAGGTACAAATGTTTCAGATTTAAAAGGAAGGTTGAAAAATTCAGTATTGCTTTGTTTGTAAACTCTGTTCTGCAGAGGGAACAGATACCACGTGTGCTGTATTTGCATCTACTCTCTGCCTCTCTGTTTGTACTGTGCTACTACTTTATTTCTGTGCCCGAGAATAAAAAATCCCACTGCTTTCTCCCACATATGGCTCAAAATAAATACGAAAAAAAAACAAAAGCAAAGGAAAACAATGAAAACACAATAAACACAAACAAAACCAAACAAACAAAAACCAAACAACCAAAAAAAAACACACAATCATTTTCATTTTGTTTATCCTATAATTATTCTATAATTTTCTAAAGATGAAAACAAATTCATATTCTGTGGATGTATCTCAATATACCCACGCAAAGCAGTGCCTTTTCTTACCAAAACTGAAGCATACCTATTGTTCTGAAATGAACACCATTGTTTACAAAAGGGAACTACCAACTGCAAAGAATTTATTCAAAAGTGGCTTTATGATCCTAGTTTGCTGCTAGCAGCTCCCAATATGAACCAGATCCCTGCAACCAAATCCAAGTTTGGATTCAAATTTGGTGCCCTATCTCTCTACTGGACTAGGTTTACTATCCCATGATACATGCCCTTACACTTTACAAAACTGTGATATGGATTTTGAATACTGCATTGGAACAAATCAGATTTTCACATGGTCCTGATACTGCCTGATTTAGAGGCCATGTGGATATTTTGGATTTGGAAAGATGAATAGTTACTTGGATGCCTCTCCTGTTTACACTACCAGTCCATTTTTTGCAAGAGATTTAACTGAAGGAACCAATAGTGGATCTCTTTTACAGAAAAAGACAGTTTTACAAACTTTTACCAGCTACACTCCCAAGATACCATTCAGAAATCCTTGTCTCATAGCCTCAAGACACTGGGGTTTGTTTTTCCTTCCAGCAACTTAAATTATAAAGAAGATCCTTGGTCTTTTGAATAGGGGACTGAGACCAGCTGAGAAGTCCGTAATCTGGTAGGCAGCAGTGGTTACAGTCTGCTCCCCAGGGAGGGCTGTGGTACCAGACATACCTTAGTCAACCTTCTGGTTCACTGGTTTCTTAAACCCATTTTTACAAACTCTAGAAAGAGAAAACCACAAGTTGCTCAGGTAATCTTAAAAAAAAAATAAATCCTTCTGAACGATGGAAAGCCATTTTTCTATTTACACCGTGTCTCTTACTGATACCAAGAGGGCAAGCCAAGTTGCTGTTGCATACACACAAATCTTTTACCACAAGACTCCTCTTCCAATGGTAACTCCTTGGTAGCTCTAGCTCAGAATCAATTATCTTTCTGTGAGGGATTATTATTAACCCCTCCATATAGGGGCAACAGCTTTGCTGGTGTGCAGTACAGTGAGACTAGGAAGAAGCAGACAACTACCCTAACTACTGATGGACTAAAAAACCTTCAGCAGATACCTATCAATTTTTTCTGCATATGGTGGCATTGGAGAAAACAAAGGAAGGTCAATAAAACAAATGCCAGACAGATGTCAGCAAGTGAACTCATTCAGTTTGCTATGCCTTTATTATGGTTCACTATCTCTGTGTTAGCAGGAAAATAACTCACTCACAATCTATACTCATGATATCCAGGCAGACATAGATTATTTATTGCAAGGCAGTCATGCCTGGCTGCAGCCTATGGAAACATCTAGACATTTTTGCTACACTAGATTTCTGTATCTATGGAATCTGACTCAAATTAAATCTAATTGACTTACGTGGGAATTGGATGCAGTTCCCACACCTACATACTGAACTGCAATGTCCTGTGCATCAGAACAATGTGTTGAACATTTTCTTTAGTGAGGATTTTCAGGTAAATGTGGCAGGCCATATATTTTAACAAAACTATATAGCATTATAGAAAAAACAGCCCTCTTCAGCCTGCAAATACAGGGAGTCCACAGTCCATAATAGGCTGAATACCCAGCTATAATCAGGCACCAGACTGTATGCTTCCCACCTTTGCAAAAGACTGTGAATGAGCCAGCACATTTGAGATCAAGGTTTTGAAGTAATGAACACAAACATGAGCATGTGCCCATATCTAATCAACACAATAAACACAGTCAGGAAAATCACAACTCTGAACAGTTCCTCGTTAATTAGGAAGGACTTCCATGAAGTATTTTGAGTGGTCACTTAAAGAATTGGCACAAATAAGGGACAGAGAGGAAGTGTGAAATAATAATCTCATTATGACATGATGGTGATGATATTTGTGTTGCTGGAGGTTTTCACCTGATGTTAAGCAGTGTGTATTGTTTAGCTCTGCTCTTGGAAACTTAACAAACTTCTATACTTTTACATACGTTGCTCTGTAAATACAGGACTGGCTAACAAGGCAATACGAGCAATACCAGTCTGTCCTCCATGCTGAATACATAGGTTTCCAAATTTCTGGAAAAAAAAAATAATCTTTTTCATTTTATTTGGCACCATGGAATAAACCCAACAAAATTAGAACTATCTACTGAAGAGGAAATGAAGGATGTTGCAGCTATTCAGGGAATACGGTGCTCTTGCCAGTTTCAGTGATGACGTCAGGAATACCTCTTTGAGCTGGAGCTTGGCGAACATGGCAGAAGTTTGGTTTCTTATAGACAAAGCCCTTTGAAGTTTACTGATCCAAAAGTTCTGACCACCTCTAACTATAACTGGAGAAACAGGATGTGCTCTGCTAAACTTACTCTTCCTTCTACGAGCGCTGAAGGATGCGACGCCACAGGCATGAGCATTCAAAACAAACAAAAAAGGTAACTAACACTCCCTGGCATGCTGGGAGTTCTGTTAAATATCTTAGGTTTATTTTCCTATAAAGAGACCTGCTGACAGAGAAGTTCCCTGACTCCCTTAATGTAGCTCAATGCTTATTGAACCGTTCCTTAGGATACTCTTCAGGACAAGCTTGTCCTTAACTTTCATCTCTCTGTAAAAGCCCAAATATATTTGCAAGAACAGTGAATCTTGATATCCAAAAAAAGTAATAAGGTATGGTAAGGTAAGGTAAGGTAAGGTAAGAAGCAAGTTCAGACACATATTAGGTCATAATAAATGGTTCTGTGCTGTGGGTTTGTTTGTTTTTTTTGTCACCTCAGCCATATGAAATCTGCAGTTAAGAATGCTGAAGGTACAATTACAGTTCACTTAATCTAGTTAACAGGAATCAAAAAAATTATTGCTAGAGTCTAGTCTAAAGAGATCACTTAATGTAATGCATGGATGAAAAGGTTGAAACATTACCATGTCATAAAAGTAAATGTAATGCAATCAATCTTTCATATAAAATAAATAGACTTTGTAAACTAGGACATGAAAAAAAATGAAAGAATATTAAAGGAGAACAGTAATTTTTTTACCTTACTCTTGTTATCCCAGACCTTAGGAGGGTGTCTAATCACTAGAACTCACCTTAGTCACAAGTTATATTTTGTAAAACTACAAGAATAAACTTTTCCTTTTTTGCTGGAAAAACCTCCTACATTCTATTAACGATGTTTATGTGAAAAGTAAAAGGGGAGCTGGGAGAAGAGAGACAAGAAGGAAAACCTTTTTGATTGCATTAGGCTATACTAGATGGTAATGGATTTTTAAGCATTACTCATTTGCTGATTCTCCTCAGTCACAGTAAGAGCTATAGGAAACATTCCTGATATTTAATATATTTTTGTTCAATCCCCGTACTTTATATTAAAGTGGAAAATTGAATAAAATGCCATTAAAAAAATTATTGCCATTATGTGAAGCAGAATGAGTAACAATAATAGACCATGGCATAAGACATTTCTCCTCTTAGCAAAAGGATACAAATTCTCTAGTGAGAGCAAATGAATTATCCATGCCTGTGGATTTTAACTCACAGGAAACTCAACAAGTACCCAGATGAAGTTCACCTGAGACTGGCAGATTTACAATGGGACTAAGTCATAGGCAGAAAAGATAAAGTAGATTTTGAGATTTTGGGGATTGAATTCCAGAGGAGATATCTAATAAGAAGTGAATTTTCTCTATATCAGTTTAGGACAGCAATTCCTAAGGTTCATGAGAGTTAAAGGCAGGGTCAAGAGCCTGACAAAAGTTCAACTATGTATGCTAACATCAAAATTACAAGTCTAAAATCACACACTATTGAAGAGGTTGGCAGTGCCAAACCTATGCCTGGTACAGTGTTCTTTCAACTACTCAAAGCCCAAGGACTTGGTCTGCAGCCAATTGTTTATCAGTTTAAGGTATCTAAATTTTAAATAATGTTTGTGGCATCCAGTCCCACTGCCTTTTATTAAGGCAGGATAATTTCTCCATGTTAATTTCCACATATATACAACCCTATACCCTGAACTCTAAATCCCCATCTGTTCTAATCTCATCATAAAGAAACAGAGTCACTAAAATTTTAGGAATGGCTAAAATGCTTAGGTATGAAACATCACTAAACCAGCACTCATCAGCTGCTGAACAGGGTGCCATTATGCCTTACTACAATACTTTTCCAGGTATCTTGTTTTCCACTTTGCCTACAGTAATTCCACAGACAACAGATGAGTGTCATTTAGAGGACAACCCTTCAGTGGCCCAAGGACCTTTGTTTGCCTTTTCTTTGTTTGTCTTCGTTAATCTGAAAATCTTGGTTACAACATTGCAAAATTTAGAGACTCTACAGTCCGGCATCTGTCACTGACAGGAAGCTTTCCTTGAAATATACACAAAATGTTCTCTCCTTCTTATTTCACATGATGCAATATAAGTAATCCCGTGCCATCTTAACAGTTGCTTAATCATGTTAACCAGTTCCTCCTCCTGCCTTCTGTCTTTGTTTTCTCCAAACTAGCTAGTTCCTACTGACAGAGCACATGAGCTGTTCTAGAGCTGGAGCTCTGCAGCCTCCCCAGGCATTTTCTGGAAGCACAGCCTGGGCTCCTACTCTGCATTTGGAACACTAACTTCTTCTGAAGATGTTCTCCAAACCTCTTCCTCTGCTCCACGATTGTAACTCTTGNAATATATTTGCAAGAACAGTGAATCTTGATATCCAAAAAAAGTAATAAGGTATGGTAAGGTAAGGTAAGGTAAGGTAAGAAGCAAGTTCAGACACATATTAGGTCATAATAAATGGTTCTGTGCTGTGGGTTTGTTTGTTTTTTTTGTCACCTCAGCCATATGAAATCTGCAGTTAAGAATGCTGAAGGTACAATTACAGTTCACTTAATCTAGTTAACAGGAATCAAAAAATTATTGCTAGAGTCTAGTCTAAAGAGATCACTTAATGTAATGCATGGATGAAAAGGTTGAAACATTACCATGTCATAAAAGTAAATGTAATGCAATCAATCTTTCATATAAAATAAATAGACTTTGTAAACTAGGACATAGAGCATACAAAGAGCTGCCTTTTTCCTTCCTTTCCTGCACAGAGAATGTACAGGATGAACTCAGCAGAGCTCTTGGAGATTGGAGTTCTTTGGTGACCCCCACTGTGATCTTCTGCATGTTTTATCTTTAGTAGTTCCGTTGATGCTTGATTCCTGTGAGAGGAATCATTGTCACAGTAAGCTGTCATTGACAATAAGTAAGAGTTCCATCTCTAAGGGAAGGCTAGCCACTGCCAAAACTAAAGACAACTGAAGGAAAATCCAAATTTAACAGTTTTCTGATGTTTTCCTCCCTAAGGGGTATCTTTCTAATCTTTTGCTAATCCTTCTACCCCAGCCCCATTCTATTTTCTACTCGGTAGGATGAATTACTCTACTTGTAAAAAATCTTCAGAACTCAGAATTCCTGAGACTTTTAGCACGTTTGCACTGCTAACTGCAAAGCAGGAGCTTAATTTTCTCCACATAGTTGCATCAGATAGAGTTTTATGTTCATCAGAAGAGATTTGTGTGGCTTCACCGGTGTGCTCTGGAATTCCGGATTGCATCATCTGGAATGAAGACTGTGTAAGCAGGAAATCCTGACAAATGACTCTGTACCCACATCCTGGTTTTGGTAGTCTGAATAGTCCATGTGAAGTTAGGTGTTCAGTTACTGTTAGCAAGAATGCCTTTCTGCTGTTGGCAAGAACTTTAAGCTTATTTCAGCAGCTCTGACATTTTGCCTTCTATGTCTTTAGAATAAAATAGTTTCTATCCCTCCCATATTAGTGAAGGGGGAGAGGATGGTTTCAGAGCTGTAGATCTTACCATCAGTATGAAAAGCATGAGACTCCTAGTTCATGGATCTCTTTGAATCACAGCTTATAGGTGTTCTTTACCTAATTTGATTGAAGCCCTAGCTATGTGGAACAGGTAGAGTTCCCACAATTCATACATGTGTCTCAGCACATCTTATCATTCTATGTGAAATAATTTGTGCTCTATAATAGCATTCCTGGTCTTCCCTCAGTGACTTTCTCAGAACTAGCTGATCATTTTTTCCCTTTTTTCTCCTCTTTGTGAAGATTATGAGGAATATTACGGTTCCTTTAAGACAGCTTTTCTCTTGAAGTCCTGGCTGCAGACTCTATCTCATCTTATAAATATCACACATTGTGTTTTTTCCCACACTGGCTGAAGCCCTATGTCCAGAGTAGTCCCAAAGACACTTTGTGATGACAGGAGTTATATCACCTCATCCTGGAAAATAGAGAAGTAGCGGGATCTGATGTGTTTCCCTGACACCCTTTGCAAAACAAGGCTAGGATATGTTAGGACACTTCAGTAATGAAGTCTTTTAAAATCATTAAAACCTCTCTGTGACGCTCATTTGTCCACTGGCTAGCTGAGTACAGCTGGCACCTTAAATTTTATGTTTTTAAACAAACACAAGCATACCGAAATTCTGCTGGCAAGAATCTGTAAACACTTCAAAAGAACACATCTTCTGTGTAAACAGCTTTAGTTACTGAAGGCATTTTTCTCTTCCTTTGGTGCCAAGATTGCAACGATGAAAAAAGCTTCCTTCTGACTTTATGAAAGATGGGATTCCTCAGGCCAGACCTGGCCTGACCGTGGCAAATCTTACAATAACCAAGCCTTGTTAGTGCAAATTATAAGAANAAAAAAAAAAAAAAAGACCCTAACCTTTCCAGTGCAAATGTAGCTTACACTGCATGCATGCCATTTCTGCTAAGAAGTTGTAGATTGGGTGGCTCATGGTCTTGCCAGAGGAGAAAAAAAAGAGAGGGTTTGGGATTTTTTTTTCACTTCTCAGAGGTGAACCTTTTCCACAGATTAAACCTGTTGTGTGCCCCCCAGATTTTTTAAAGAGGACTGAATACAGCCTTCTGATCATCCTAGGTCGTTACAGAAGTGTGAAATTTGAGTCTTACTATTTGTCCAGATTTTGGTTTCTAGAGACCTTCAACAAAACAAGATAGCATATAAATAAGAAAGATATAATATGTTATCTTTAAGAGTGGATGTGCAGACCCGTTTTGTTGGGTTTTTGTTGTTGTTTTGTTTGTGTGTGTGTGGGTTTTGTGTGGGGTTTTTTTTTGGTTTGGTTTGGTTTCTGTGTGTGTTCCATGTATGTATTTTGTTTTGTGTTTTATTTTTATGGCTTCTGGAATATAGGTTAAAACATGTCTCCCTGCTTCCAGGAATACCATTCTCCATTAGGAAACAAAGCATTAAATTAGCTACCATTAAGTATCACAAATAAGGCTGTATAAGAGGAAAAAAAGCAAATACATACAGCTCACATATAGCAACAGAGAACAGTATTTCATGTTTAGCATGTCATACTTAGTTATCTGTAATGTGCATCTGCTCACATAACACTTTGGAGCAGAGAAGGAAAATTCAGTTCAGGATCTATGCTGACATTAGGCATAGTGCCTGTCCTCACAGCAACATGAAAAGCATCTCTGAAACCCACTGCTTCATTCAGAGGTACCTGGCCATGTTTACATGGGTGAGGTCCACAATGCCAGTACTTGCTCTTTGGGCATAAGACCATTTAGAATAGATTGAGAATAGATTTCCAGTAGATCCCTGTCTCTCTTAAATTGGGGAGCCCAAAACTGGACACAATATTCCAGGTGTGATCTCCCAAGGGCCAAGTAGAGGATGAGGAGAACCTTCCTACACCCACTGGACACGGTTTTCTTAATGCACCCCAGGATGCATTTGCCTTTCTGGCTGTAAAGGCACACTGCTGACCCATGGTTAACTTTCTATCCACAAGGACTCCAATGTGTTTCTCTGTGGTGCTTCTTTCCAGCAGGGCAACAGCTAACCTGCACATAGAGTGACCTACAGAGCTGTGACATGTCCGTAGACAGCAAAGCCGAGAAACACAATGAGCCAAATTCTGCATTAATGAAGGAGTTTCTTCCGTGTGTTTCTACTGGCAGAGGTTTTTACAGTAACTCCAAAGCAGCCCAGCACCAATTAAAACAGAAATAAGAACTAAGAACTGTTTCAGAGTCATGCAGAGCAGCTGGAGTAATGCGAGCGCCAGAGGACAGGATTTGGCTCCTGACTCCAGTAAAGCAGTGGGAACAACACAATTACCATTTCATCTTCCACTGCAATGAAATCCTACTGCTGTAGTGCTGACTTCATCTCCAAATGTAAGGAAATGGAATGGTAAAACTCATAACTCTGAATGCTTAACACTTCCAAGTCTTGCAGTACTTCAGGAAACCATTCTACCATTTGGTGAATACCAAGTGGCACAATTTTTGCAGTGCATTGAGAGGTCCTGAGCCAGAGTATATGTAAAATTCAGTAAACTGAGAAAGAATGTAATAATTAACATGAGAAACAGTAGTAAGACAATTTCCATCATACCGAGTAAGTTATTTGGATGTTGTTCACTGGGAATATAGGGCAGCTTTTAATATTACCTGCTAGCAATGGCCTGTAATTTACCCTTTGGAAATCAATAAAAACATCACATTGTAGTCTTTGCCTTATTCCATAGCATGCTAGTGATGCAAGCACAGTTCCTCTGAGAACCCAATCTTCCTTTTGCTGTGTAACTAAAATAATCTTTAAATCACCTTAACAGCTTAAAAGATGGAGTATCTCATGCCTGGGTGTATATGGGATGAATACAAAACATATATTCCACTAATGAGCAATAATCTTTAACCTGCATAAAAAATAATCTTTAACCTGTTATAAAAGTGCAAGAAATCTAATGCAACACTTCCTAAGGGGAGCATCTACATACAAGCCAATCAGTGAAGTTACCCTCTTCAGTTCACCCAAGACATGTTTAAGTATGTTTACTTAGTTTTTTGTCCTTTATTCATTCTCCTTTACAAACCCAGAAGGATATGGGATAGCAGCAGACACACTGCTTAAGCAAAGCAGTACAAATGTAGAAAATTTACAAGAAAGAAAATTTACAATTTACAATCTTATTTTCCTTCCAGGCTAACTCTTGCTATAAGAAATCCCGTTGGAAGTCTCCTGCAAGAGCCATGGGAGCAGACACCCAGCCTGATTTTTAATGCCCAGAGCTGCAAGAATAGTATTTTACCCAGGCTCCTTCCCTTGCTATGCACATACTTACAAAGAGGATTCCAGATGGAGTTGGCAATTTGTGGGCTTGCCATCTGAGCCAGTCTCTCTGATATTATTTATAGAAGACCTGTTTTTATGTGGGCTAGCTGATATTTTCATCCACCTCTAACTGCAGCCCTTGACTCCGGGGACTGCCAGCGGACTGTCACAGCCATGACACTTGGCAGGCCAGGTCCTTGGTTGGTATAAATCAGCACTATTCTTGCTTACTGCTGCTAAGAGTTTCACTTGACATTTTCACTACTGCTTGATTTATGCCCCAGATAATCTGTCTCACTTTCATGGTTTTACTTGCGTGTTTAGCAAAAATCCTTCAACACTGTTAGCTTGCTTCTGATTACTCCAACAGAAGTGCCCTTTTAGACAGCTTCCAAGCACTGCAGTACTAAGATGGTATTATATTAATTAAAAATAATAATCATAACAATAAGCACTATTAAAAGTCCCAGATCAGTTACTGTACACGGGAATTTTTTTATAATGATAATTATACAGAAATAAATTTATGGGCAAAGACAACATGTTTTCTTCTTCATGTTGTGTTGCAAATTGATAGCCAATAATTGACTGTCTATTTCTCCTCTACAAAAGATTAAAAGCTATTACCCGTTATATTATGTTTAAAAAGAGTTATACATTTATATTCAAGTTTTTGTTCTAACTTTATGCTGGAGATTTACAAAGAAAACTAATCGGATTTGGAAGATTTGGCCTCATGAGAAATGGTATTCACCATTCTTTGGTCCATACTACAGTTTGTTTTTTTGAACCAAGTAGCAGCACAATTTGGAATATTAAATACAATTTTCAGTTGTAATCTGCCACTGCAGCTGGTGGCCCACAGAAATGCCCAGGGCTATTTGAATGCTATTGCAGTAGAACTTGCTCACATTCCAAATCATAGTAAAGCTTCCTTTTCCCTAGACCACCACACAGACTGTTTTAGATATATTTTGGGATATATTCTTGGCCAACAGGGCAATGAAATGACTGATGGTGGATGGAATTTATTCTGGTATCTATATAACCTAAGAAATACAGGGCTCAATTTTGTATCTGCTGAAGCTTTCTGTCTCTACAAACGTTTGCCAATCAATTTAATTGAAGGGCCATCAGTGTGCTTGCTAAGGTAAGAAACTACTACTTTTCATTTGGAATCTGCTCTTTTATTCATGCAGTTCTGTGAATGAAGTACCTTCTGGAAACAATGAACAAAACATCTGGCTAATGTCACAGTTAGAAACTTCTCCACGTGAACTGCTTGACCTTGTAGCAAAGCATACTAAAAATTTACTTGGTCATAAATTTTAAAATGGAGAGCAAAAGCAAGAAAACAAATGACAGAGATAATTAATACTGCATCAATGTGCAGTAAAATAACTATTTTGAGGAAGGTCCCTCTCATGAACAGCAGATTATACTTTTCTTTCCTTTATAGTATTCTACACAAAATAGCAGCCACATTGCATGGTGGTACTGATCATCATCTCTTACAGTGGCTCATTTCCACCCAGGATGAACTGCAGAACCATAGTATAACTGCTTTTTTTGCAACCCCCTCTACCAGCAGCCTCTGTTCAGTCTGACAAGCGTGCTGACTCGTTGCAGCAGTGGTGACCTTTGTGTGGGCTCACCAAGATCACAGGCTCAGTTCCCATAATCTGCAAAGAAGCCTTCAACTGTAAACAAAATAATTTTAATGTCTCTCATTTTTGCTCAATAAAAAATCCCAAAACAGAGTTATCTATTGCAGTACCAATGTGACTAAACCATGAAAAATCTGCTCTGCTAAAATTAAATAGATTACCTAAAAATCCACAAATGGCTCATACAATGCCCTTCACAGCAGAAATGAGGTATAAACACACATCAGTAGTTTTGTTTTCTTCAATAGCTCCTAACATTACCAGACTGGCATTAACTAACTATCATTTTTTTGCCAATAAACTAATTTCTGTAATTCTCAGAGAACTATGGTTTTGAAGGTCGGAAGAGGATGGGGAAGAATACAAATATGAAGATAACCTTGTGAAATGCAAGCATCATAAATGTTACAGGACCTTGGAAGTTTGCTAACCAAGTAGTACAGCACTTGATCCTGTGGGGCAGCAGACATGAGGCAATACAACTGGAAGGCATAAAATCCCTTTCACTGCACCAAGGGAACAGTACAGTTACTTCATCTCTATATAAGTGTTACTAATAAAGTCTGTTGAGAAAGACACTTTATCAACCTATTCTGGCCAATGTCTGCTCCTACTACACTGCTTATCTTTCCCATGTGCAAGGAAAGCTTTAGCTCCTGGACACCTCACCATTGTCTGCCATCAGCAGGATACCAGCATGGCCACACGTGCACAAGGGATCGAGGCTGTAGGACTGAGCTCCTGTATTTCTGAAGTAACAGCTACACTTGACTAGATCTACTCATAGAGTGTCACCTGCTGCCCCAGGGTCTTTGAGGATTTCTTAATTCATTACAAGAAAATTAAGCCAGGTTCGTCAGCCAGTGATGGAGAAGAACATATAAATATCTTAAAGGTGAGTGTAGGGAGGATGGAGCCAGACTCTTCTCAATGTCATCCAATGACAGGACAAGAGGCAATGGGAGTAAGTTGGAGCACAAGAGTTTTAGGGTAAACACAATGAAAAACGTTTTCTCAGTGAGGGTGACAGAGCCTGGAACGGGCTGCCCAGGGAGGTTGTGGAGTCTCCTTCTCTGGAGACATTCAAGACCTGCCTGGATCTGTTCCGGGGTGACTTGGTCTAGGTGATCTTGCTCTGGCAGGGGGGTTGGACTAGATGATTTTCTAGGTCCCTTCCAACCCCTAACATTCTGTGATTCTGTGAAGTGTTTAACATTACTGCAGTGATTTTACCTTAAGGGAGTGCCCACATAACCTGTTCTGCTATGGATCAGTGTACACACAGCACATCACCAGTGCACTGGGGCTCGTGGCAGCAGTGACTACATAGGATCAGCACTGTCTTTTATCAGCACGTGTGAATCTAGAAGAGGATAGGTTTTCATGGGCAAAGAGCCAATATTGTTTTGTTTATCTAAGAACTGCCAGCACAGTAACTTCTTTCCTATCAACACTCATCTGTAACAAGGGAGGTGAATTAGTACTGTGTATGATCACAGATTTCTTGCTGGAACTCATGAATGATGACAGCTTGTAGCAACTCACCACAAAGTACAGGCAGGGTCACCAAAAGTGACCAGTTTTCACTTTCATAGTGGTATCTGGGTAGCAGGCATGCCAAAGATTACACAACTCTCACAGAGAGGGCAAAGGACTGTGATCACAGTGAAGATGAAGGCAAAAGACAAGAGTTATCTTATGCCCACTCTGCAAGTCATTTAAATGGATATAAAAGGTATCTATGATTCTGTCTCTCCAAAAGTGTTTGAGACCCAATAATGTTGCAGAGTTACTTACAGTAAAGGAATAGTAGCATGCAAATAGAGGATCCTGCACTAGGCCTCAGTGTGGAAAATAAATGTAATTTCAATAACACAGAAGGAATCTATGCCAATACTTCTGCAAAATATTACTTATTATCTCATAGCTGAAAATGTCCTTACTTTTTCCACCTACACAAAGTCATGATTTTGCAATTACACTGACCATAAGATGGACATTAAGCTCTTTACCCTTGAATACTTAAGATATCTTAACAGATAATCTAGATACAAACAGCACACAAGAATATTCAGGAAGTTTTAAGAGGATCTTAACCATCAGCACAAACAGTTTCTGCAACCAGCTCCTGGTGGCATCAGTAGAAGACAGAAAACAACCAACATATGGAAGAAGCAGCAGGCTACACTCAAGGACCTGAGCAGTTCTCATCTTGCTGTACAGTCATGAATCACTGGAGGTTTGTTCTCTGCTGACACGCTTTTCAAAAAGTGACCATTAAAGTTCTAAATCCATCAACATGGAGTCAATTTTAGCAACCTCATCTCCATTTCAAAGTTTCTCTTCAGGGTCTTCTGCACTTTAATTACTCTTTTTCTTTCTCATCTCCTCTTCGTATGATCAAGAAGTGGTGTTGGTACCTGTCCCATCATGACACTAGTCACCTGTACCATTTAGCTAGTCCTGGTCTTCTGCTTGCTACAACTGAAATGAAATTTCTTCCTAACTTCTTCTGGGTAATTTTTCAAGTCCTTTAATATAAACATGTTTGGTTAAGGGCTTTGCTCAATTTTCTCAGTGTATAGTAGTTAAGAATCACTGTGGTCTAAAGTACTCCTAAATAAGGCCTCTGGCCACACATGTCTTCATTTCATACATAAAAGCATGTTGCATAAAGACGAGGCTTTTAACCACATTATAGTTTTCACTATTTTAAACCAGTTACAAATTAACCTGGACATTTTTTGATTATGAACCAAAGAATTCCCTGTCTGCTCATGTTCCCTTTCAGAAAACAAAACACTGCAGTTCTGCCATATCTCTAAATAAATTATATGCTAAACACTGTTGCCTTCCACCACCCCCCATCAGAAACATAACTTAATAGCAAAGCAATCACACTGGACTTGATTCATCTCCAGAATTTTTAGTTGCAATTCATTCTACACAAAACATCCTGTCAGGAAGGTGGAAGGGAGCCTAACATCTGCAATCGAACAGATTACAAAGCAAAGCAGTCTGCTGCATACTCATGAAATAGGAAAATGTAGCCTAGTTTTGAAAATGATACAATTCTGTGCTTAAAAATTCTTTATATCCAAATAAAAACTGGTACAAAAATTAAATTCAGTAAGATAATTTTATTTCTTTCCTCGGGCAATATATGCTGATAGGATTTAAATTTGGAATTATGTATGTTTGTATTAAACACAATGGAGAGAGAAAAAAAAATAATTTCACTTTTCAATTAGAAGTCAGATGCCTCCTGAAATAACCACAGACCACATACAGGAGGAAATTAATTCAGCAATATGTGTTCATACCTGGTAGGACTATTTTCTAGAAGCAGNTTCCACCACCCCCCATCAGAAACATAACTTAATAGCAAAGCAATCACACTGGACTTGATTCATCTCCAGAATTTTTAGTTGCAATTCATTCTACACAAAACATCCTGTCAGGAAGGTGGAAGGGAGCCTAACATCTGCAATCGAACAGATTACAAAGCAAAGCAGTCTGCTGCATACTCATGAAATAGGAAAATGTAGCCTAGTTTTGAAAATGATACAATTCTGTGCTTAAAAATTCTTTATATCCAAATAAAAACTGGTACAAAAATTAAATTCAGTAAGATAATTTTATTTCTTTCCTCGGGCAATATATGCTGATAGGATTTAAATTTGGAATTATGTATGTTTGTATTAAACACAATGGAGAGAGAAAAAAAAATAATTTCACTTTTCAATTAGAAGTCAGATGCCTCCTGAAATAACCACAGACCACATACAGGAGGAAATTAATTCAGCAATATGTGTTCATACCTGGTAGGACTATTTTCTAGAAGCAGTTATTAAAAAAAAACCAAAAAAACAACAAAAAACCAACCAACCAAACCCCCAAATATAGAGATATATTAATTTCAAGGAGGATTGGATATGGATACTTCTAACATAATTTTAAAACCTCCCCAATTTTGCAATCACCATTATTATTACTCTCTTTACTTCAAAATGACTATATTCCATCCACTTTCAAGGTCACAAAAAGGCATCCACTNATACTCATGAAATAGGAAAATGTAGCCTAGTTTTGAAAATGATACAATTCTGTGCTTAAAAATTCTTTATATCCAAATAAAAACTGGTACAAAAATTAAATTCAGTAAGATAATTTTATTTCTTTCCTCGGGCAATATATGCTGATAGGATTTAAATTTGGAATTATGTATGTTTGTATTAAACACAATGGAGAGAGAAAAAAAAATAATTTCACTTTTCAATTAGAAGTCAGATGCCTCCTGAAATAACCACAGACCACATACAGGAGGAAATTAATTCAGCAATATGTGTTCATACCTGGTAGGACTATTTTCTAGAAGCAGTTATTAAAAAAAAACCAAAAAAACAACAAAAAACCAACCAACCAAACCCCCAAATATAGAGATATATTAATTTCAAGGAGGATTGGATATGGATACTTCTAACATAATTTTAAAACCTCCCCAATTTTGCAATCACCATTATTATTACTCTCTTTACTTCAAAATGACTATATTCCATCCACTTTCAAGGTCACAAAAAGGCATCCACTGCTGAAGGCTTTAAAAAAAAAAATCTTCTTTCTCCTATTTGAAAGACTGCTCTTCCATCATTCCTTCCTGGATGGCTTACAATGAAGCTGAACATAACACTTCATCTAAACCCCCTATTTTATCTCTCAGATAAAATCTCCTTAAACCTCTGCCTTCTCATTCTCTTCACTGGTGTGTGTAATTCTTTTAGCAGTCTAGATTCACTACTGAGGGATTTTTTTTCCACAGCCAGTGTCAGTCCAGAGAATGGCCATACAAGTGGAGATGTGCATGATTCACATGTCATTCACACTAATGACAGTCTTGGCTGTCATCAGGTCTTGGTCACCAAACCTAACATTGCTGGTTGCAGGAGGAGAAAGACTGCACAACTTTCAACTTTTCCATGGTAAGTATTGAACATTTAGTTTTGGTTGGGAACATTCAATTTTCTTTCTTTTCTTCCAATAGAGAATGGCAAGAAATTTTAGCAACCTAATCATAGGCACTCTGAAGTTCTATGAGGGGAAAATGAAAAATAACATCTATATGATATTCAAAATGGCATTTTGAGGAATGCACCTTTCCTTCAAACTTTGTTTTTTCATCCACATCATGCACCTCTTTGTCTGTGCATATCTTTTGTGTATGAGTGAGTGTATATGTAGGAATGAAAAAAATAACTCTACATGGGGTTATTGGCATAGAGAAAGAACATAAGCACTGGAGAATGGAGTGTATGTAGGTCTCACCAAGCTCTGCTGATTAGTACATTTTGGGATGAAGGGAATCACAGAATGTTAGGGATTGGAAAGGAACCTCGAAAGATCATCTAGTCCAACCCTCCTGCCAGAGCAGGATCACCTAAGTCAAGTGACATAGGGACATGTCCAGGTGGGTTTTGAATGACTTCAGAGAAGGAGACTCTACAACCTCTATGGGCAGCCTGTTCCAGTGCTCTGTCACCCTCACAGTAAAGGAGATGTCTTTATAGTACCAGACAGAGAAGGTACCAATTTGAGTAACTAACAGTTAACACAAAACAGAAGTGAAAAGTACATACAACCTTCAGGACAGGGAGCATTCAGTACTGGAATCCAGTTAGACAGCCTGGCAAATGTACCAAGGGCTGTTTAACAACCAGGATTAACTTACTATTTGTGGTAGGCAAACCTGCCCCGTCTCTCATGACAGAAAGGCAGACAATGCATCTTTTGTACTATAGCCACATAAATGAAAAATAATTCAAGATAATATATGACCCAATGCAAATTTGACCAAGTCAATGATTTGCAAATGTAGTTTCCAGAATTTTTCAAAATCAGTTTAATGCATAAATAAAATAATCACATTTCATGCAATGAACTTGAATTTACCCTCAAAAAGCAATCTCTAGTTTGATGAAGTTCAGTGATCTTTGGTCAGGCCCAAAAGAGCAAGATGTGGCCTGTCAGTGGCCTCGCTGTGTGCTGAAGCTTGCCTGGTGCCTGTGTGCAGAGAGGGCAGCCCCAAGCCCTACATTCATTTACTTATTCACAACTTCTTGTATGTGCTACATTCAACATGAACCAAAAGTAATAGTTTAAAATAGCTATCAAACATCAACGTAAGCACTTAATTTCATTAAATCAAAACACATAAAAGTTCTCCCATTGCTACACTCTGCACTCTCAAGCTGTGAATCACATCTTTTAGAATGCAAATAAGTTTCATGTTCTATTTTCATGTGGCCAGCCTCATTTCACATCAAAAACTGTCTGACACAGGAATTCTGTATGCATCCAATACACAGCAGCCTTTTTTAACAGTTTCTGGACAGTATAACAAAGACTCTAACCCTTGGTTTCCTATCATAGTAAACGGACTAAACACATATGCAGCTAAAATGAAAATTTAGTTATCAAGGACACCACTCTGTTTCACAAAGTCCACAAGCCTTGAACTGCTTCGGCACTGGAGCTGTATTCTGAGGAAACACCTTCTTACACCTGCCCTTTTTTAATGGCTTTATTAGGTAGCCTTTGACTACAATACTGGGGAGAGGGATCTAAAATCTGTCCCAGAACCATCACTCTTATGATTTTACTACAACCGTAAAACTTGGCTAGATGTTTCCCAAGGTTACACTTCAATTCAAAGAAGATAGGGATATGAAATACATACTGTGTGTGGATAAGATACAAGCAAGTGGGTGATAAAACTTAACATGACTCAGCTTCTACTTGTCAGTAATTTGCTGCATTTCAGTTTTAGGCACCTCTTAAGTTTCTAGAGGTTAAATTTACCTCTTTTTTTTTTTTTTCTCTAAACAATGCAGATTAGGCAATGTGTTGAAGCTAAAATCACTTTGGACTTGATGGAAAACAGATTTAAACTCAAACTTTAAAAAGCACACCATGAAAACAATGATTTTTCACCTCATTCAACAAAAAAAAAAGTACTATAAAACAGTACCAGATAATAATCCCTAAAACACCTTTTGAAACTATGCCATACAAGAAATAGAAAATATTTCCTTACTAAGTAATGAACTCACAGCAATTCAGTAACTGGCATTTGTCAGCAGTGTTTAAGTTGAGGTAACTCAGCTGAAACAAAACTTATAGGAAGACCATAATGAAATCTAGACATTTTCATCTTCACTGTGACCAAAGCAAGTCAAGTAACACAGAGAGCTGCTGCTTATTTCAAATATCTGCTTTTATTTAATGCTTTTTTTTATTTTGTTTCTCATATACAACCACCACATGATCATGACTTGCATCTGCGTGTTTCCTAGCCAGGATAATTCAGTAGCAATAAAAGGCTAGGTTAGTTTCATAACACTATTAAAGACCATCATGATAATATGATAGGAAGGTGAAAAATGGATGTAAAAGTCATTCCTTTCTGCCTGTTTTGTGTGCCCAGATGCAGTGTCCATCTAGCTGAGGCACAGCCTCACGCCTCCTCCCACCACCCAGAATGACAACCAGGCGTGGCAGAGGAGAGCAGCCATGGGACCAGTTGGAAGGAAAGCCCTTTCTTTTCTGTTTTCGCCAGACTGGGCTGGACTGAGGGAAAAGCCAGTCATATCCACCATGCTCATCACCTTGTACTTCCTCTCTCCTTCCTTTTTTTCTGATGTCTCCAGCCTGCCTAACTCTCCCATGAACACTACTAAAACAGAATCACATCTGGTTTATTCTCCTCATTTCAGACACCATCTTCTTACCACATCCATAGCCAGACCTCCTTGCTTCAGATTCCCATAATCCTATAAATATCCTCTTTGTCCCTTCCTCATTCATAGGGGTTAATGCCACACCTTTCAGTTGCTACATGAGAAAAGCCTGTGTGACTTTGCACGCAATGACATCTCCTGAATGTTTTTTCAACTACAAGCAGTTTGAGGTCATGCTATACTAAATGCTATATTTAGTATACGTTCCTTCACTCACAGAAGCACATACAAAGAAAGCTGGTGCATGACAGGTAATGCCAGAAGAAAAGTCAAAAAGCAGTGAAGCAAGGGCACTGAGAAAAGCAGGACACAGAAGAATCTAACACTTTTTTCTATATTTTGTTCTGTATTAACACAACCTTAAAAAAAAAAAAAAAGGTTCTTGCTATGCGTCTTCACCTTTCTGTATATTAGAAGTGAGATGCACTGACTACTTGCTGTTCACCTAGAAACATTCTGTATTGGCTATATGATTAAAAAGTTTTGAAATATAAAATACTCCTATCCATTTTCCCCAGGGAAAATTTACAACATTCACACTCATACCATAACTTGTGAAGGAAAAAAATGTTACAACGGCCAACTCATTTTCTTCAGACTGTCTTCTAGATTTCTTGCACTACCAATGTGCATATCCATTTTTTAACTGATGGTATAAACTCTCATTTTATTTATTCCTTGACAGCTTCCTGAGTAACAATCATGAAATATAAACCAGGGCAGAAAATTGGATTTTCTAGCCTACAGCTAATGAATTATGTGAATTTAGTTAAAACTTATTTCAGACACAATGTGACAGAAATTTGGCTGAATTTTCTAGAAGAAAGGTTGTAAATATTTCACTGAGCAGTTAAGTCAGGACTAAATATTTTATTGTGTAACCAAACTTAGGAAAACCATAATTTTAAGCACATTATTTAACAGAAGGAACACTCCAGTCAAATTAGCTACCTTTTTTCAGTGCACCAAAGGATAGCTTCCTCTAATTCGAGTTATATCTACTCAACTAAAAGCAAAGTCAGAAATATATACTTGATAGTCACTCCAGGTACTACCAGATGAATACATAAATGCAACTATTCCCTCACCAGGTCAGCTTAAAAGGACACATTCAACCAAAATATAAACGAACTGGTGATTTCCTTTGTCATCCATCAACACTGTTATCAATCAAATCTCTGTTCTTTCTAGCTGTTGCTAATGACCATTGCCATCAACATGTGTGTACTATCAACAGCAAAACCTTCCATCTCTAACTCCAATTTGCATTTGTTAAACATTGCACTTTCTTTTCATCCTTTTTCATCTCTTAAATTACACTTGCTAAAAAAAGGAAAATTTAAATACCCACTTTGGCTATATCTGTGTAGAGAGACAGACTGACAGAATGTTCATAAACAAATTCAGACATCATTACTCATCTTTATTACACAGAAATCTTAATCTACTTAGCGGAAATACTGCTCAATTTGCCTCCACCTATCCCCATCCTTTCTGAGAAAAAGCAATCAGTTAATTTTCCAAAAGGAAAAAACAACCCAAGGCATGCCTGCCTGCTTCCCGCAGCTTTCCCCTCCCCGAGGCACAGCACGCACCGTCGCGCACTGCTGCCCACTTACTGATTTTTTCCTCCCCTCTGGAGAAGGGAAAGCAGCAGAGCTGGCCCATGGCATATACCCTTTATCCTCTTGCTTCCTCCTCCTCCTCTCTGCGTGCACCTCAAGGAAAAGCTCAGATCACGCTGTAGCCGGTGGAGAAATTGCTGGTTCTGCTCCCGGAGCGAGAGCTGAGGCCGGGAGTGAGACGCAGGCTCCGCCCCGAACCACCCCGCCCGGCCCCGGCCCTGGCCCCGCCGCCGCTCGGCTCAAGCGCCGGCTGCCCTCCGTCTCCGGCGCACCCAGCCCGCGGGGAGCGGGGACTCGCTGGCACCCTGCGCTTTCCTCACTGCCGTGCAGTTTGTCTGAGAGACAACAGCCCGCTCTTCCTTTTCTCGCACTGATGTTAAAGGAGGGATGGGCACTAAAAACGTAAGCACCATGGGGCCACCCCTCCATAAGGTCCCGGCCGTTTAGAAAGTGTAAGGGTGGCCTCTGCCCCCACAGCTAACCCTCCGCTTCGCAAAGTGTGCCGAGCACGGGGAGAACCTACGACCAAGTATATAAAGGATTTATACTTAATAAATTGGCTGTTCTTATTTCCTCCAGAGGCAAAAACGAGGTTTAAGACTAAGCAAGGAAACCAGCTGGTCGAGTTGCTGCAGAGAAAGAAACCGGGATTCTTGCTCCCAGTTTAGGGAGGATTCACTGCCGACTCCAGTAGGAATGGAGCTGATCGCCGTCACTCCGAGTTCCCAGCCCTCCTTCTCAGCTGGGTTTGTATTACAAGCGTGGGTGATCAAGGTCGCCTGGTGGATGTAATAAACTGAGGCGTTTCTAAGGTAATGAAAGACTAACGAGATGTAACATCAGTACAGAGTAAATTAAGCGATTAATGATGAAAAATAACCAAAGGCCGTCCTACAGAGATTAGTACTAGTACCTACGTTACTCAATGCAGTAATTAATTATTTGAAAGTAAATAAGTAATAAAACACCTAAGAGAGGAAGTCTGGCATACACAGTTAGACAGGGCAGTAAACGAGCACAGCCTGTATGGCTTTGGTAAACTGAGTCTACTCATCCAAAGTATGTAAATAGAACCAAACATAAAGAAATATATTTTGTTTAAGTACTCTTGTGTTCACCAGAACCAAATGCCTGGCTTCTAGTTTTAAATTAGAAAGGAGTGGATTTATATTAGAAATAAAGAAGAAGTACTTTACCACAAAAGTGGTGGAGCACTGGAACAGTGTACCCCATCCCTGGAGACATTCAAGGTGGAGCTTGACAACGCTCTGAGCAACCTGCTCTAGTTGAAGATGTCCCTGCTCTCAGCAGCAGGTTGGACTAGATGACCTTCACAGGTCCCTTTCAACCCAGACATTTCTAGGATTCCTACCCATTTTGTTTTGCAGCTCGTTGCACTTTTTAAGAAATCAGATCAACCCCATTGGGGTCCTCACGCACCGTTAGCTACCAAGGCATCCTTGCAGGGTAAGCATATTGGGAATATCCCAGCTTTTGCTGCAAATAGCTGACATCACAATCTGTTCTGTTAGACAACAAAGAATGTATGTACATGAGACATGTCTGAGAAGTAGCTCTGGTGTCCAACAAATTCATAATGAAGACTGTCCTATGGTGAGCTGTTCATAATGACAACTGTCCCTGGATGCTCCATGGCTCTTAAAAGTTGAGCTCACACTGAAATTCTTCCTTCATTGTGAGAATTAATAAAAATCTCTCCCTTCTATCCAAATGTGTGTTTCTGATAATAGGTAAAAATTTACTATTTTGAGATTTCTACATCTACATGTACCAGGAATTTGCCAACAACTTTCAAAGTTATCGTTATAATGGACAAATTAACACAAGCATATACACACATGCAAATCCCATCTGATCCCACCAGCCTTCTGTCATTAGGCTAATAATGAAGGAACATGGGTACACAAGGGAACCATGCGCTTACAGTTTGCACACATCCAGACATTTCCTATGCAGGAGATCCAGGAAAACCACAGTTTCACCAAAAGATCATCTGTGGGCACTAGAAAAGCAACCTTTCGTTGCCGCAGACATTTTGCTTTTGAAAGTTTTGGGGTTTTTTTTACATTCAAGACATAAAACAAAAATTTCAGAAGAAGCCAAATACACAAATACTTTCCCTTAAAAGACATACTCTTGCACACCTGTTCTGGTGATATCTGAAGACATTGACACATTTTGAACACGCGCTGAATCTAATGGAGAGCCTGTGATAGCAGAGATTCTTAACATTTAATATGAAGAATGGATAAAGCACACAATTATTTTCCTTATCATGATGATAAAATAAATGATAAGGCTTACAATCTTGTTTATATTCTAAAGACTAATCTTTACAGCTGGAAAAAGAATCAGTTTACCACAAAATGAGTTTATGAATTCTGCTACTATTAACCTGCACTTATGAAGTGTTCTAGTTCATATGACATGCTTTCCAAAGAAACCCAGTCATTTTATCAGTGGCAGAAATTCTTCACAATAATGTAGAGTGCTTCAAATTCAAACTACTGTTTGATTCACAAAATTATATGTTTGTTTTCCTAGATGTGAGAATCTCAAACTGGAGAATCCTATGAATATTTCATATTTCTTACAAATACATCAGCTTATTTGAGAAGAACAAGTGTAATATATTTATCATATTTGTAAGGCATGATTCCTTAGGAAAAGAGAATTGTTTTAAGCTAAGTACTACTCCAAAACTAAAATGCATTAAAATAAGGTTGCCAGGTGGTTTGTTTTTAGGTTTTGGGGTTTTTTTTAAATTCCTTTCCATCACTACTCTGTTATTAACAATAATAAAATCCTCTATGGTTTTAATAATTATTATCTTCCAGTAGCAGAAATGAAAAATCAGGATGATATACAAGCTTTTCAAATAATTGTAACAGCTATTAAGTTCTGTTTTCATAGAAATTCATTTTAGCTGTACAGTTGCCTCACTTGACAAGATGCCATCAGACTTACCAAGAGCAAAAAGATAAGAACATGACCCATATTCTACAACCTAAGTGAATTAAACATGAATACTACAGGGCATAAGTGAAGCCATAGAAGCACAGAGAATGTGTTTCTAAGAGTGAGCAGTATCTTCCATTCCACCCATGATCAAAACAAGAATACAGGCAATGTTTTAGGGAAGAAAACAAACCAGGAAACCACAAAAAAATAACACCAGAAATGTTCAAGTAACAGACCAAACAATAACATGTATTTTTTCAGTTTTATGTAGGCATAATTGCCTTCTGTATAGACAGACCACATCTATGTGGTACCTAAAAGAATACAGAACTCCCAGCGCTGTCATCTGTTGACAACCATGCTTAACTAAGCAGCATATGAAACAGAAAGTCCTCTTGTACTTAAAACCAATCATCCTTCTGTTAAAACATGCAATAACCACAGTTCTTAGTGAATGCTTTCTAATCAGTCCTGGCAATCCATGAATGTCAGGCTGACAGTACTCTATTAAGCAATTCTGGAATAGTCACAACCAGTGACAAACCTGTTCCATCCATCTACAAGCCACCTTTTAGACAAAAGTAATATGCACATAAACACAAATGTAGATACAGAGAAGAAACAGACATCTTGAGGGAGAGCCCTGTCCTTTTAACACCAGCCAGGGCAGCATACATGCTCTAACTTGCAAGATGGGGGCAGGGACTCCAAGCCAATTGAAACCTCCGGAGCTGGATATGGTCCATCTTAAGTATTTGGGTATATATTAGGTAACAAAAGTGGGCCTGATGACATTTTCAGAGCTTTTCTAGCTTAATGCCTGTAGTTTGTTCTGTTTAGACCTCTACTGAAATTTCACTGAGAGGTACAAAGTATATTTTGACAGAAGTTGCAGCACAGAGACAAAGTGTTCAGCTGTTTCAGACGTGTAAGTATGACTGCATAGAATTACAACTCTAACCACATGAGGCCTTGTCGCGGTCTGGGATCAGGGCAGACCCCAGACCAAAAACAGATTCACTTTTTACCCCCCTCCCTCCCCAGTGGGGAAGAGAAAGGGAATAAGGAAGAGAGACTTAGCCATTAGAAAAGGAAACTAGAACAGCTATAATTAAAATGAAAATAATAATAAAGGGAATATATACATATATGTACAAAACCAGTACCAAACCTAACCCCCTGATGGTAATTATGTCACTGTCACTGGTGCTGTGTAGTTGGCACTGGGAGAGTCCCAGACTGGGCCCTGCAGCAGACAGGAGCTGTGCTCAGGAGCTGGATTCTGGCACCAAGTTCAGGAACACACAGATTGGGATTGAAGGCAGTATAGACAGAATCCTCCTTGATGCTCTGAGAGGGAGAGCCCCCAGGAGAGTAAGAACACCAACAACTCCCCTAGCTGAGAGCCTAGCTGAGAGCCTAGAGACCCTCCGGATCCCTCAGCCTTACATACTGGGCATGGCGTCTATGGGCTGCAATACCTCATCGGTCAGCTTAGGGTCACCTGTCCTGTTCGCTCCTCCCTGCAGGTGGGGGCCTTTCACCCCCCAGTGTGGCACAACATCCACCAGTGGCCTTGGTCTGCACGCTAATCTTTGGTAGTAACTCTAAACAAGGAGTTTTACACTGCTAGAAGCAGATACTGTCTGTGAGAACATGCTGATAACTTCAGACAGTGCAGTTAGTTAGAAGAACTGAGCTGAAAAGGAAAATCACTAAATAGAATTTGTTCGTTTCTCACTCAAACCAGGACAGGCCTGAACAGCCAAAGTAATTGAACAAATCCCAGAAGACACCAATGTATATTTTGCTGAGAGACAGGGAAGCTGGATGGCACCTTGTGACTGAAACTGAGGGATGGAATTTTTCAAGATAAGGAATAGCAAGGTGCTTTCCTTTATCAAGGATAATTGCCTAGACTAAACCAGACAAACGGGTGCAAAACCATCCAGCAGAACTACTTGGCTCCACCAAGCAAAAATTACAATTCTGAATCTTGGAAATTGTCTTTCTTCAGAGCAGATAAAGACTCAAAGAAATGAAAAGGTATTCATTCTAAGCAGAAACTATTTCAGCTTTCTTAATGTCCCTGAATACTGTTCAGCTGATCCAGAAGGAAGCTAGCAAAGCTTTTTTTAGATGATGCTTGTGGTGCAAATTATGTAAAAAGTGGGTGAGGAAGAAAAGCTGATCTGCATTTCAACTTAAAAGTATTTCTACACTCAGAACCTAAGCTGTTCCCAAGCCTATGTATATAAACACACATACACATACATACAGAGTGCAGAAGAAAGTGCATCACTCTAAGTGCTGCTTTGGGAGCACCTACCAAATTGGAATTACAATCACCATCTAGAAGAAAAACAAGGGATGAACAAATCATCTGTTGGGACTTCCCAAATGGCAAACAATTTCCTACTGTCTTTGACAGTGCAGACTATACTCTCTTTCTTTCTGATACTTGGTTTGTAATGCAATGTGTAATTCTATCAAATTTTCAATTCTGTGCTTCTGAAAACATTGCCAATCCTTTTTTTTTTTTTTTTTACTGGAGAAAAAGCATAAAAGACCAGACTAAATTAAGTTTCAAGTATAATATTTTCTTATTCTTCAATGGCTTAAGATTATTCCCAGAACCATGTACTATAAAGAAAAAAAAAATACTGAATTGTCATTTGCATTCTAAACCAGAAGTGGCTCTTTTAGCTATGCTTTTTAAAACCACATTAAAATACTTCCAGGGAAATCTCACCACTAATATGTGTTTTACAACACTGCCTTCTAGAGAGAGAATCTTGCTCTTATTCACTGTAAATCACTATTTCTGCAAGTTCCATTTGCTGAACACACTGTACCTTTTCAGGAAAGGCTGGGATGCCAGCCACTGATATGCCTGCCTTCTATTTTAAGTACAACCTCGGGGAGAGGCTCAAGACCAAATCTGCCAAGTGTCCAGATTGTTTACCCTCAGGAATGCATCCAGAGCTGCGTTTAGAATAAGCACTACAGCACCTCTGGGTGAAAACCTCAAATACACTGAAGGTCTGCAGAGTACTCATTGCACACTTCTTCACAGAGTGGATGTATCTATCTGTGGTGTGTATGTCCAGAGGTATCCCAGGACACTTGCAGTCATTTTCCCTGACTGAGAGCAGGTGTACAAGATGCACTTCAACCTGGATGCCAGCACACAAGAGTGTGTCCCTTCTGATGTGAGAGGCTTGCAAGTAAACCCCAAGACAGTAACTGTGAAAAGCTAAGGCAAAGTACACCTCAGGTACACTTCATGCTTAAGGGTTCTTCCCACCATACAAGTCTAAGCCTCTGCAACCTATCAAGCATTCATTTAATTCAATATTCAGTTAGTTCCTATAGATGAAAAGAAAGATTAAGGAATGTATAAAAGTGGCAGGGCCAGAAACTGAAGGATACATAAGTTAATGTGGGGAAAAACCCTCAAAAAATCAGGAAAATTGAATCTCTTATCTTAAGACCAATCATTAAATGCCAGGTGTGAAAAAACAGTACACTTTAAGTCAAGGCAGAAATTTTGGTACTTATATAGTTTCCTTCAAAGATTAACTGAGCTGTTGAGATAATAAGGGATACACCCATGAGTGCTGAGGGAGATGGCAGAGGTTATTGCCAGACCACTCTCCAAAATCTTAGAGAGGTCCTGGAGAAAAGGAGAGGTGCCTGAGGGACTGGAGAAAGTCCAATGTCATCCAAATCTTCAAAAAGGGCAAAAAGGAGGACTCGGGTAACTACAGGCTGGTCAGCCTCACCTCCATCCCTAGAAAGGGATGTAAAGCTTGTTCACCATCTCTAAGCATGTGGAGGAAAGGAGGCTTATCACAAGTAGTCAACATGGATTCCCTAAGGGGAAGTCATGCTTGACTAATCTGATAGCCTTTCATGATGACACAAGTAGTTGGATAGATGAGGGGAGGGCAGTGGGTGTGCAATCCTTGACTTCAGCAAGGCTTTTGATAGTTTCCCATGGGATGGGATCTTTAGCCTGGAGAAGACTGAGGGGGGACCTCATCAATGTCTATCAATATGTTAGGGGTGAGTGTAGGGAGGATGGAGCCAATGACAAGGTTCTAATGACTATGTTCTGATACCTAAATTGGTAAACCTTAATTTCCAGCAAATTCTCACTCTGCCATTTGCCTTTTTTTTAAGGCAACTTGTATTTTTTTTGCCCAAGTGTTGTTGTCAGTATTTTCTGTAGTTTTCTGATTGCATTTATCATTTTTAGATGCTTATTTTCAAGAACAGATGAACCTGTCTAGAGGTCTGCTCTTGTACTTCCTTCCTTTGTTCTTCACAGGACAAACTTTTATATTTAAAATAAAATGCAATACAAACAGAGTACAGTGAGACAATTTTTGCAGTGTATCTATATTTTTAATCACATTATGTTAAAATGTACTTTCTGGAACATTGCATGTTTTGCATAGCCTAGAATGCACTGATGCTGTACCTCACTTCTGTGTGTCAGATGGGCCAGTGCCACTGATGCCAGTTATATTGCTGCTGATGTATTACTCTTCATTATGGTTCTCTACTGGAACTCTTCTGGGATTTGAAATACTTATATTAATAGGCTCACTGAATGTTCCCAAAATTTAGCTGGCATAAGGTTACACAGAGAGGCCATGATTTATAGCCTCTTATCCATTCCTGTTGCAACATTCCTCAGTAGTGCAACTTCTCTCCAATCTCCTACATTTGGTCTCCCAGAGACCAGATTTGTTAACTTTCTGAGAATATTACATAGTTCCTTTTCTCCTGCGTGTTATAGCTTCTGGTAAAAATGCAAATCAGGACAGAGTTGAGATTTAAGATAGTCCTTTCTGTAAAATTTTTGTTTCTTTAAGAAGTACGTGACAGTACAACAGCAGAAGGCTCCTTTAATATGCATTTCTAGTTGGAAGAAAAAGCAAATGTTGAATACAGATGCCCTATGCTTTTTGAAGTTCTTGAAATCAGTAATAATAGGTTATTTCTGATTACTTTCTGCTGAGAACAAAACTCCAGCATTTTAGGTAATTTTTCAGTCTTTCACCATATTATTAGTATGCTAGTGAAAATCTGGTATTTGGTGCTATGAAAATAAATACTTAGCATTAAAGAACAGAAACAAAGGGACTAATACTTTTTACTGTGCATTACAGCTACGTTTTTTGACAGCTAGGCTTTTTTCATGATTCTTGGGAACAAAACAAAAAAAAAAAGAAAAATATAGTTGGCAAAGGTATCCATTATTATCTTTTAAAAAACACAATTAATAAGGTTTTGATGTCAGCTGATAGCACTTGATAGATTGTTGCACCTTAATATGGTTCACTGAAATCTGACTCTGTACTGTCAATTACTTTAGTCAACTGTATAGTTAACTCAGGACAACTTTAAGCAATCTTTTCAGATTATAAAGAAAAAAAAATATTAGGAAAGAGGAGGATTAACCTGTGACTCGCTTTCCTTTAACGTAACAAATTTCACCAAAGGAATCTCTAGATTTTAATACATCCTCACATAACTCCTTTGAAAAGATCAGCCACAGTGGGAAGATGGTCTGTGGATGGAGCAGTGAGAAAGGATGGTCTGCCCAGTGTTCACTGGTTCAGAATAGAGAACCCTCCATTTTAACTGCATGATTTATGCACACGTACAAAGTGCAAAGGAACTCAAACTGATGACCAAGACTGATGCCAAGACAGATGAGAAAGCAGCTTGGTCTTCCAAGCAGTTAATTCTCCACCATTGCCAGAGCTTTGCTCACTGGCAGCAGGGAAGAAGTCCCTGTTCCAGGCCCGCACCACACACCTGCAAGACTCCATAGGAGCGCTGTTTTTTCAGCCAACCTAAACCCATTCATTTCCATGAAGGACCAGGTGGGTTAATAGCCCACAGTACAGCAGAGATCAGATTGGACTATGGAACCATCTCTGGCTTTATACTTCATGCAGCTTCAACAGCCATTTTTCAGAAATTCAGCAGGCACCTTGAGTTTCAAACAAAAATAAAGTATGGACCCTCAGGCTGCCCTCGTGTTTGAATTGTTTTATCTGATATATGTGCAGCACTGATGGCTCTCAGCTCAGATGAATCATGTCATTTAAAGCAATATGTGAAACATTAAGTTCATTATCTACACCAGCTAAAACTGAGACATGGAATACAACCTTTTGCAGAGAGCAAAGGCACTGAACTGTTAAGTTCTTCTCTTGGTGTATTGGTTAAACTAAATTTATTTCAGGAACAACCCTGCTTTCAGCCTTCCCTTAAAAAAAACAGAAACGGAGCAATGGAGAAAATGTCAAGATCTAGCCTACATACTCTACAATATTACACACATTTAGTCTAGCAATCACTCATTGACTGCAATTTTGAAAAGCTCTTTCTCTTGATTTATTTTTTCTCTTGCTGTTTTAATTTACACTATGAAGATGAAGGGATAAATGGAATTTGCAATGTCCATTCTCACAAATAGGCTCCAAAAAAATGCTTTCATTATTAATGTATCGTTGCAGCAGCTGTACTTGAATAATCTGCATTTACCACTTTCAGGTGAGCCTTAGCATAGGGTCTACCAATACATCATAAACACATTACTAAAGGATTGAAAGGTGGGTAACTGTTGGTGTTACCCTGTCATGGCTGCCTGTGCATAAATCTATCCAAATCATCATCGTGAAGAGAAGTGCCAGATAGTCCCTGCTAAAAGATCAGGACAGGCAGTATCACTGACTCATTTCTTACAGTATTCTGCTCCAAGATTTTTTTTCTTGAGACCAAAGCAGAAAACTTATTATAAATGGAAAGGAAAGTAGAACTGGGAATGCCAGCCAACATTTGCTTTCTTAGATGACTGCGAACTAATCTCCTTTTGGTTAGTCATGCACAGATTCTTGTTATTCCCTTCATACTTTCTCCTCAGAAAAACCTGAGTAACACAAAATCACATCCTGCCCCAAAGTTAAGAGAAACTTCTGCTAGAATCTAGCCATTCTTTTGCTACAGATGAACAACCTCTTATTAACATTGTTTTAAACAAATAGTTCTGCCAGTTTTCCTTTTGCCTCCAACTACAGTGTCCCCACTGCAAGTCTAAGTTCAAGGACAAGCTAAAGGCTGAGAGCTGCTTCTGTTTCAGTTGAGGAGCAGCTTCCAGTAAGAACATAAGGTAAGTCCACACAACTGCGACCAATACAGCTGCTCCTCATGTGTGGCTCTGGAGATGATTTATTTATAATGTAAAACCACACACCTCCTCTTTTTTAGTTCCATCCTGTTTGCCATATCACTTCTCTGATTCACCTCAATCCTTCGAAACTCCAGTATTCTGCTTTGTGCTTCTACATGCACCCACTGACATTCTCATCTGAGAACTTAACAAATTAATTCTCTGTCCATGATACCAGGACTGCTCCAGGAGTTCAACTTCCTACCTGGTTTTGCACATTGAGTCACCAGCCCTGGATGTGTTTAAGGGTCGTTTGGATGTGGCTTTGAGGATCATGGTTTAGGGGTGAGTTTTGCAGAGCAGGGTTAATGGTTGGACTAGATGATCCCAAGGGTCTGTTCCAACCTGAATGATTCTATGATCCTCAGCATAACATTACAGATGAGATTAAATACTGGAGTCCATTAAAATAATGTAAACTTAATTATACTACTTACCAAAGAGACTGAAACACTAACAGAATATACCTACAGATTTAAATTAAGATAAATAAAATCAGTAAGTTATTTTGTAAGTCATGATGTATGAGTGTTCACAACCACGAATCTGAATGTTATGCCTACCTGTAAAATAGAAGCAAAGCTTGTGTATTATGATATTCTATCACATCTCTACAAAAAGATGTAGAAGTAATATTTGCTTTATATTAAATAGGTAACGCTGCAAGTGGATAATCTGAAAGTCCTCCTAGAAATCTGTGGAGGTAGAAGTGACCTAACAGCTAGGAGTGATCTACTGGAATGTTCTCAAAAAAAGCCAGCTAGCACTACAGCTACAAGATGTCCTTGCATCTTCATCTAGAAACATGCTTATTGTTTTTCAATCTCGGGTTTTAAAATGTCAAAATTTTTAGCTGCAAGGGAAGTGTGTTCCAGAATTTTAGTTTCATATATAAAAACTTATTCTATTTGTACAAAAACCAGATTGTTTTGAGAAAGAGATATTAATTCTTAAAAAAGGAATTCAAGAATTGGGAGATTTGACTGAGATGCCTATATCATCCCAGTGAAAAATAAATGAGTGGGCATTTCTATGCATTTCTTTACTCCAAGGACACAGTGATATTTATAAAAGGCAGAAAAAAAGGGAATGTGATTTTGCATTTACTGTCAGAACAAGATGACACAATATCTGCTAAGTGAAATAAATTCTTTCTCCCTCAATGTATTGAAAAATATGTCTTTACAAAATATGCATAAAAGGGCTTTAAAAGAAGCAAAATGTTTTCCTTTGTTTGCTCTAGATTCTGTTTATTTCCATAAAATTTCTATGTACTGTACAAACTATAACTTTGTTTCCCTCCTAGAGAAGGGCAAGAGACATTTGTTTTCATTCTTAGCAATGATAAATATGTTTTGGAGATAGGAGAAATCACTGGTTACACCTTCAGTATCTGCTCTGACTTTCAAATTGCTGTTTTACACTAATTGATAAAATAGAATTTATCTCTTTAGTTTAATTACAATGTTAAACATGAAAGCTTTATTCAAGTACTAATAAATGTTTTATTAAGAATGCAAAACGTATTCATAGTTTGAAAAATAAGCTCACGTATAAAAGATAACAACGTGCAACAATCAAAAAGATGCTCTTTTAAGTGGACATTCATAAAACCGTCAGTGCACGAGACTCTCCAAACTGTTTCCAAAGAAAAGGAACATTTCAATGAATCATATACTAACAATACATGAGAAAACAATCATCTGGGCTGTACTCGGTCCAAAGCCTGTCGTAAGGAATGTGTGGGAAGCAGCTTTGATATAAGTCAAGTTACCTAGAGAGTCCTACAGCAAAGAGTGTCCAAACCCACATTTATCAATGCTTTTCTGGTGTGCTTCTTCTTAATCTCCTCCATTCAAACACCACCCACTTCTAGGGATAAACTGATTAAAAGGTTTCCAGCAAGAAAAGAGCTGCTTAAATGGAATGCTTGCATGAACTCAGTAAATACCATGAGTTATGCTATGTAGACGTGCATGCGTCTATACACAAACATGCAAGTGTTTGGCACACACTCTCAGACACACACACACATACACACAAATATATATATACATATATATGTATCAACCTAGTCTTTAATGAATACCAAAAAAAGACAGACCGAACAAAGCATTGAGATGGGAATGCTGTGTCTGCATCCCAAAACTGATTAAAAAGCACACATTCTACTGTTGTCCATCATTGGAAATAGTAATGTTCAGAAATAACTCTGTTTGAACAGCCTGGGCTCCATCTGTCCAGAAACTGGATGCTCCCTTTCCTAAATCAGATGTAAGATTAAGTGTCAAAAGGGCATTTTAGTGTTGTGCTGTCACCTCCATGAGACTAGACACCCCAAGGAATAATCACAGGATTACAGAGTCTGATCTGGGGCAAGGGCAGGGGGGTCTCATTCTTTGGGCCTTTCACATTTGAACTGTTGCTACTCTAGGGAAGCTCCTTGAAGCACACAGGTAGTCATTCAGCTTCTGCTAAACTGCTGCTTGTGGCTTCTACAGCCTTCAGACCCTTAAATTGCCCCAGCCTGGGGGAAGAAAAAAGCCCTGATGTCCAATCACAGTGGAAATTGTAACCAAACTATATATGTAATAAGTATTTCCTCTTTAAAGTAAAAAAAAAGCGAAACCTGATATGAGCAACCACATACTCATTTAAGCAATAAAAATACAGATAATTCTTTATGAGCACAATATTTATAATAGTTTTTAAATAGCTAAGGCATTAGGATTTACAGATCTGTATTTCAAATCATGGCTTTAGGTGTACATTGAAATACATGTTTGTTATGCCTATACAGAAAGAATTCTACCATAATATTTTAAACTCCATTTGGATAAACAGCATGTCTTCGTGTGTTTTGTGCTCTTCAAAATTAAGAAAAGCTATCCCCCAGAATTTAAATAACCAATAAGTACATTTGAACAATCCATGTAATTAAATATTAAGAACAATAAACCACACGTTCTNAACAAAAAGCACCTTGCGAAGCTGCTAGGAGAAAACATGCTAAAAGAACAGCGTGTGAAGTAGCTCATGGTATGGAAAACCTTTTCATATGGATATTGTCATGCAGGTTTCTATTCATAACAACAGGGATCACCTGCTCCTCTTCTGCCAAAGGTTGTATAATATCCTAAACAAGTGATGTAAATTTTTAACAACCAATGTGTTTTGTGTTTGCAATAGGATAGATTGGAATGGGGAAGGAAAGCTATAGGCTTTCCTGTATTTGAAAGATAAGAGAGATTAACACTGGCTGGGAATTTTAAAGTACTAAGAGCTGTTTCTGAATAATTCCATATGTGAATGCTCTTATTTTGGAATAAGAGTGCTTTGTTCCTGTTCAGCTTGACCCACTTTCAAAGTGTATTTAATTAGGAACAGTTTTATGTGTAAGAAAGCCTTTTGTTTGTTGTCATGATTAAAGCAGTAAGGTTCAGTATCTAGGGTTCCTGATTCAAAACACCTTAAACATTTAAGAAAAATAAACAAGCTATGGTAACAGTGCCCAGGTATTAAAACACAATTTTGGCATTTTTACTGTTTTCCGTAACAAAAGATTTCAAAGGTAAAAGGTTTTTTAAACAATCTTCAGTCAGCAATTGCTTTCTGCTGTAATCCATAGGCTGTGGATGGTTACTCTGAATACTTTAATACAAATCTGCTCTTTGCAAAACACAAAGTTACATCACAGGCTTTCAAAAGTATATACCAAAGGGTCAACTGGAGTGTCTCAGCACTTCAGAAATCAAGCTATTTACCTAAAGTAAAACTATGCAGATTCTGTAACTGTCCTATAAACAGAGGTGTGGTTCAGATTTCCCTCCTGTCATTAAATCTTAATTCATATCTTAAATGTTTGATCTTCATTTGAAAAATAGATTGTATATTATGTGTTCAGCAGGTACTATGATAGCCCTTTCCAGTGTGTTTTAAGATCAGATTAAAACTTCAGGCCACTGTTAAAACAATAATATCATGTTTTATCTTGTGGTTGATACCATCTTGCTCTTACATTCTACTGCTTCCATAAGAAACTGCACTGAGGCTTTCCAGGAAACAAGAATTGACACTGTATGCTACATTAACTATGCTGCTTTAAGAGCTGTCTAAATTTTAGCTTGAAATTATTTCCACCAAAAGAAACTACTTTTACAAATATAAAGAGTTTAAAAAATAACTTATGTAGCATCTAGGACAAGAAGACTACTGGAAATGAAATTACCACCTCTTTCTACTCATTGCTGAGTACTCTTCTGGAAGAGATATTTAAGTTATGGTATAAAGCAAAACAAATTCTTTTTCTCAACATCTATGTTGCATTTTTATGTCAATGCTTGTATTATCCCTGAAGTACAGATCTCTATTGATCTGCATCCATGTCTTATTTTAGAATACCTCACAGGGATTAGGTAGGAAGTACAGTAGGCTCCATGTAACCATGCACAATACTGGATAAGCTCTTCAGATTTAACCTAACCTTCAACAGTTGGGAAACGGTGACATTTGAACAATGCAAAACTGAGTTTCCTTTCACTCCAGGTCTTCTGAAATAATGAAAAAAAAAACAAGCCCCCCCCCCAAATATACTGCAAAGAGCTTCTGCCTGAGCAGAAAGCAAGAATGACCTGCTGTGGGGTTTCAACCAAGAAAGAAATCTGATGGAAGTTTTACTACCTCAGAGGTAGCACAGGTGAAGGCTAATATACAAACTTCTCTTTACTAGGCACTCACAAGAATCTTAACATAATTTACAGGCTGAATACAGCTTGGCATATAACAGTTTAATGTGTATATAATCTAATTTTACATTATATTACCATAAAAAACAGTTGTAAGAAAATTTACATAATGTTCCATTTGATGGTCAGAGGGTCTACTGGACATAGATTCATAGATATTAGGTGTTGGAAGGGACCTAGAAGATCATCTAGTCCAACCCCCCTGCCACAGCAGGATCACCTAGACCAAGTCTCTCAGGAACAGATCCAGGCGGGTCTTAAGTGTCTCCAGAGATGGAGACTCCACAACCCCCCTGGGCAGCCTGTTCCAGAGCTCTGTCACCCTCACTGAGAAAAAGTTCTTCTTTGTGTTGACCCTAAACCTCTTGTGCTCCAACTTGCACCCATCTTCACTTTAATAACTAACTGACCAACATATATCCTCATTGGGGCTCACATGCAGATGCAAAGAATCTTCTGGTGAAGATGTCTGCAGGTTCTGCTGCTGGTGTTTCACCTCTGTNTTTGGTGAGTTTATTAAGTGCCTTTCAGAAAAGAAATATATATATATGAGAAGTGCTGCCTAGATAACTGCAAGACAATGGGAAGATGTAAATGACTGAGGTAACAGTAATCTGGATTATAGATGGTAACTGAGATATTTGGAGATTAGATTCTCCATTGTTAGGGAATATGTCCATAAAGGAAATTATATAGAAAATGGAATTCATCAATAATAAAGATCACAAAGAATTCACCATATGTTTCTACAAGAGTACATCTGTAAGTAGGTATATAAAATAATTGCTTTTACTTGCTTTCATGAAAAAAAAAATAAAATCCAATATTAAAATACACTGTCTCCTCTTCTGCCAAAGGTTGTATAATATCCTAA
>VYZU01030602.1:38882-49063 GCA_013401355.1 Ceyx cyanopectus | reverse complement strand
ATCCCATATCTTCCAACACCACTATATTAAATCTTTAACATGACTTCAGAAAAAAAACAACCCCCAAAACATAAAAACCAAGCTGTACCAGTACAAAGAAGAAAAAATATAAACTGACCTCCAAAGACCAAGATCTGATCTCTGCTATAAACCTGTCTTTTGAGAGTCACCCCTAACATGACACATATAAAGAATCAGCCTAATTAGGATAGGTGGAGAAAACAGTTAATACGAAAAAAACTGCATTTTGCTGTATTACTACTTGACTATCTTCCATGTAATCTGATTTCTTAAAGATTTCCAGGTGCAGGAATGGTATTTTTAAAGATAATCCCAACACATCACGGAATACAGTTCTAGGTTTAAAGGAGTGACTGCATTTTAGAAAAAACTCCAACATTCTGGACTTATTACACTTAAGAGCATTTTACATCATGCACTTAATATGACTAATAGCAGCCCCAAGATCCACTATCAGCTACTGGGACTAACCATCACAGAGGCATTTACTGTACAAGCCATTATCCCATTGCCTTTCATTCTGTAGACCTTCCATGTGTGCCACCTGAAGTTCCAGCTATACAGAGAATTTGTGACAAGCAGAAATCAGCAGACAAGTCTAGAATGTTAACCATAGGGATGTGAAGCTTCTGTTCAGACAAATTAAGGAGGACACAACTGTGATTTCTAGTATCATCATGATCTAGGCAAGGTACCTACAATGTTTGAAGTCTTGATGGCATTCTGAACAGTATTATGAAATCTGTTGTACCACTGAAATTCTCTCTAAGAACACAGCCCAAGTAAGGTCAGATCCCTGCCAAACCAGAGACATTTCACTTAGCTTTAGTCATTTATAATTAACATGTCTAATCTAACTTAGTCATAGAGGCTGTTGTTATAGCCAACAGAGAGATGAGAAGCTCTGGAGATTGATATATCTCACCTAAAACACTGTTTTTAGGATGAGAAATGCAACTGGATTCTGGGGACATATAGTTTAATATAAACTTGAGAGATATGTATCTCTCAGCAAGAAGCACTGCACAATGTTCCTGGAGAGCCAGGGGTGAAGAACAGGCTTCTGTCAGACTCTCTGGATGCTATTACAAGAATCACTTAACATACACTCCAGGAAAACTTGCTTTTCAGACACATAACTTAAGGACACAACTAATTAAGAGGAAAATGAAGATGTACTTACCAAAAACAATGGAGGACTCACAGTAGTAGTAACCATTTGGCTGCTTTCTTTTCAACATAGAACAAAGATCGAGGCGATGGAGTATTTCATCTCCAAAGTAATGGCTTTTAAAATCTTCATACAGGCTTGAATCAATTTTTTTCACCTTTAAATAGCAACATAAAATTCAATTAGGCATTCTACTATAAGAATGAATTTTCATACTTCATTCCTACAATTCTCATTTTAACCAGAGGCATAGTCAGGTTGGAAAACTACTTCAAGGTGCAAAATGAATAATGAAACAATAAAGTGCTACATCATCTCGTTAAGTGTTCTTCTGTAGAACATACATGGAAAATTCAAGTATAATTAAACCTCTTTTCTATCCCTCTCTCTGTTGGACAGATTTCTGTCTGGGTATTTATGGTTTCCCCCTTTCTCTTACTGTTCTATTTGAGAAGGTCCTCAACCAGACAAAACTACTGAAATAAACATCCTCTCACTCCACATGCCTGTGTCAGTCTGTGTGGCTGACCAGCTTTGGCTCCTGTTATTGCCTCCCATATCTCATGATGGTCAGGTTTGTGTCTGTCTATTGTTCAGGGCCTCCTCCTTTTCTTATGTCCCTATGCACTGACAAAGTCCTTCACCACACACCCTATAGGAGACAGATGCTGCCTACTGCCTCACAATGCATTTGTTCATCTGAGCATCACATTCGTGCATTCTTGTGGTGCTTCACTCACAATTACACATATGCACAATAACTTTTGGTCCCCTAAAGTCTAATTAGGTGGTTGTCAGAAATGTCTTTCCATTTCCTTATTCTCTGAAATGATGACATCTAGTGGTAGATACTTCTCATTTTGTGTATACAGTCTCCCTGGAATTCTAAATTTATTCCAGCCTCATAGTCATTATTTAAAATTTTATATTCTATGTCTAGATTAGTTCTTATGTACTAGGATTACTTTGAAATGAAATCATTATTATTTGCTTTTGGGCTGACAGTTCTTTGAAATACGTTTAGAAATCAATCAGTAATAAATAAAGACCTTTTCAGCCAGAAGAACACTTGTCAAAATCTGAAGCCTTAAGCACTCATGCAATGAAATGAGGAAAAGATCAATATCACCACTTTATGCTCCAATAAAAAAAATACCATTTACAAGAGATTGGGATGTTGCTTGTCAAAAACAGATAAGGTAAGGTGTGAATCAAATGTTGAATGCTCAGGAACTGGGTTATGCTTGTGATGCACTACTGAAAGATATTTGGAAAAGCAGCCATGGAAAAATTCTATGGTATTTTTAGTAACTTGGAGTGCTGGAGCCACTATTCGCAATGGTTGCGATGAGATGTGAAAGGATGAAACAACACAGGTGCATGTGAAGGTCATGCTTCATTTCTTAATTGAAAGGATCTGGGGCAGTGGAGATGAAAGAGAGTTGTTCCTCATGGGAAAGTCATAGATGCTGATTATAGAGATATGCTATAACTGCAGAAGGGTGGAAAACAGAGCACTTCAGAGGCCATTTTGAAGCCTTTGGTGTGGGAAGGGGAGGAGGAAGACACATGCCTCTTGAAGAAGTGAATGGATGCCTAAAGGAAGAAGGTTGTGTAATGTGAGCCTGGAGAGATATTGCATGTGGAGCTCTTACAAGGCCAGCAGAGCACCAAGGAGACAGTACATGATAGCCCTGTCATATGTCTGTTAACTGGTTGTCTGACTTCCTCTGTATGCAGTTATAGCANAGTGGGTGAAGGAAATGGGGAGACAGGCAGTGTGCAGGGAAGGCCATCGTTCTTACTGGAGCATGGGCAGGCAGTGCAGAGGTAGGTCATGGAGATGCTGTGTGGGAGCTGATACTTGACATTCCTTGCTGCCTGGCACTCTGGGCTGCTCAGGATGCTTCTTCCAACCACCTGAGAAAATCATGGGATGGTTTGGATTGGAAGTTGACCTTAAAGATCTTTCAGCCATGCTTCCACAGGCAGAGACACCTTCCCCTAGAGCAGGTTGCTCAAAGCCCTGTTCAACCTGGCCGTGAACACAGACGGTATTGGGGATCTCCCCCTCAGCCGGCGCTCAGAGGAGGCCGGGGCGGGGCAGAAGATCGTGAGTCACCTCTGGGCATCGGGCAGGGGCCAATTCCGCCAGGAGCCCGCAAGGCCGCTTGAATGGCCTTTCCCCTCATCACGGCAGGGACTTGCGGCCGGGAGAAGTCGACTGTGGAGCCCCGACAGCAGGTGACGAGCGGCGATTAAGGCCAGCGCGGCAGGGGTGGGATGGCGGCAGCGGCCTGGCCGCGGGGGCGGGCTCGGCGCCACAGCGCGGCCCCTTCCCGGCAAAGCCGGCGGCAGGGAGGCCAGGGAGCACCTGCCCGCAGGGAGAGGGGAAGCGGCTCAAGAGGAAGATTTTGGGCTGCAAGGAGACGCAGCAGCAGCCGAGGTGAGCTGCCCCGCTTATGGTGAGAAAGGTGAGTAGAGGGGAGAAAAGGTAGGAAGTGGTTGGAAGGGGGTTGCTTACAGCGACTGTGGATTCTGTAGTGGAACCTCTTTGGTATGGTTGGTCCCTGCAGCAGTACATTATGTATGTGTATAGAAACTGGTACTGTGTGATGGTGCTGCACAAATACTGAGGTAGGACCTTGAAACCACGACCAGTAGATGTAGCTGCATTGTGAGGATCTGTGGTCAGTGAACAGGAGTGTCCCGTTTCTGAGGATGATTCTGTATGTGTGCATACATATGCACATACATTACTGTATGGGTATTTGAGAATACATATATTTAGGAAAATAAAGGATGCAAATTAAAACTGTAAAACTATTCCAGCATTTCTGGTAGGTATCTCAGGCTTTGCTGGGAAGCAAGATGGCAGCTGTGGTTACTGGCTGCATCTTAAACATGTAACATCTGTCTTTAATTCCTGATAGCATCTTAGTTTCTTCAGGGTTGAAAGAATGAGTGTTAACCTGCTGTTGTCAATTACAGTTACTTCTCAGGACTTTCTGGATGAGTAGTGAACAAAAATACCTTTCTCCAACAGAATGAGTGCCATGTCAGCCACAAGTTGTGCCTTGCCACCATCACCTGGGCATCAACAAGAGGACCAAGAATGCTCTGAGATACACATGTCTGTTATATGGTATGCAGGGCAGCTTGCAATTACTTATTATGATACAGAAGATTGCTCAGTCTACTTCATGCCTGACATACCTGATAATGAAGACCTCAAGCTACTGCATAAAGTGATTGAGACAGTTAATCCTAAATGTATAGTGACCAGTGCAAAACAGGACCAGCATATTGCCAAATTCCTGACCAACCTGACAGCTACTGATAGTGATAAAGATACAGGAAAACCAGAAATTGCCCTGCTTCCTAACAAAGATTTTGGCATAGAAGTCGGCAAGCAACGGATCCTATCTAGGCAATTTCCGTTTATCCCACCTCACATGACAGCAACAGAGAAAATTCTCTACTTGTCCTCAGTCATCCCTTTTGAGAGTCCACTACTGATTCGAGCCCTCGGAGGACTCCTTAAGTTCCTAGACAGGAGAAGGGTCGGAGTTGAGCTTGAAGAAAACACTATTGCAGTCCCTATTTTGGCCTTTAAAAAGTTTGTGCTGTCAGATACTGTGAATATGGACCAAGACACTTACTGTGTCCTGCAGATATTTAAAAGTGAAATCCATCCTTCTGTGTACAAGCTATCCAGTGGATTAAAAGAAGGATTCAGTTTATATGGAATTTTAAACCGTTGCAGGTGCAAATGGGGTGAAAAACTGCTGAGGCTGTGGCTCACACGACCTACTCGGAACTTGACAGAGCTGAACAAACGGCTAGATGTTATCAACTTCTTCCTGCTAGCTCAGAACCATGAAACAGTCCTCACTCTTCAGGGCAGCCTCAAGAATATTAAAAATGTGCCTCTTATTCTAAAGAGAATGAGTCTTTCAAACACAAAAGTTAGTGACTGGCAAGCACTCTATAAGACAGTGCACAGTGCAGTGTGCCTTAGAGACACATGTCGTTCTCTGCCCAGCACTATTGAACTCTTTCAGAGTATTTCACGTGCCTTCACTGATGACCTGCACTACATAGCTAGTCTAATCAGCAAGGTGGTGGACTTTGAAGGCAGCATCTCAGAGAACCGCTTCACAGTTAAACCCAACGTGGACCCAGCTATCGATGAGAAGAAACGAAAGCTCATGGGACTGTCAGACTTCCTTACAGGAGTGGCACGAAAAGAACTGGAGACCTTGGACAATCATATTCCCTCCTGTTCTGTGATCTACATTCCTCTGATTGGGTTCCTCCTCTCCATTCCACGGCTACCAACTATGGTGGATAAGAATGACTTCGAAATCGAAGGCTTGGACTTCGTGTTCTTGTCAGAGGATAAACTGTACTACAGAAGTGCTAGGACTAAGGAGCTGGACAGCTTGCTGGGTGACTTGCACTGTGAGATCAGAGACCAGGAAACACTTATTATGCACCAGCTGCAGACAAAGATCTTGGAGAAGTCTGAAGTGCTTAACAGCGTGATTGAGTACACTGCACACCTCGATGTGCTCCTAGCCTTGGCAGAGATGGCCCGGGAGAACACCTACTGCCGGCCACGCTTCACTCACCGCCACGGCTTCCACATCAAGGATGGGAGACACCCGCTCATGGAACTATGTGCAAAGACTTTTGTGGCCAATCCTGTGAACAGTGGAGAGGCTACCAGACGAATAAAGATCATCACAGGACCCAACTCATCTGGAAAGAGCGTCTACTTAAAGCAAGTAGGTCTTATAGTATTCATGGCTCTGATTGGCAGTTATGTCCCTGCAACAGAGGCAGAGATTGGAGTAATTGATGGGATTTACACAAGAATCCACAGTAGGGAGTCCGTTTCTGTAGGGCTCTCCACTTTCATGATTGATCTTAACCAGGTTGCCAAGGCAGTAAACAATGCCACAGAGAGGTCCTTGGTACTTATTGATGAGTTTGGTAAAGGGACCAACACACTGGATGGCCTGTCCCTTCTGGCTGCTGTCCTGAGGTACTGGATCAGGCAAGGAACACAGTGTCCACAGGTCTTCATCTCCACTAATTTCCACAGTTTAATGCAGCTAGAACTTCTACCTGACACACCTCTTCTGGAGTACCTGACCATGGAGACCCACCAGGATGGAGATGAGTTAATATTTTTCTATCATATCAAACAGGGCATGTCCTCTGTTAGTCATGCTGCCAACATTGCTGCATTAGCAGGAGTGCCAGCCAAAATTATTGAAAGAGGAGTGGAAGTGTCAAAACAGATTCGCAGTGGAAAAGCTATCAAACGGATTGATCATCCTTCAAAAGGAGATCAGATGGAAAAATGCAAGTCTGTTGTGGAAAAATTTCTTCACCTAGACCTTGATGATCCAGAGGTGGACTTAGAAGAGTTTTTGCGTAAAGAGGTGCTGCCTTCTGCAGCCTCAGTCCTGTAACAGGGGGATGTGTAAAGGCATAGATCACACCTTATCTACCATATTCAGTAAGAGAGTTTAGCAATGTAAAGAATGATCTCTGACACCTCACATGGCATTTAGCTTGTAACAAACTTCCTACAGTTTTGTCCTTTCTTCTTGTTTAAAACAAATACTCTAGTTATGTATCTCTGCAATATGTAACTGTATGATATGGAAGCAGGAAAACTGAAAGATGAGAATTTAAGAACATCTTTCAGTTCTTGGGTCACTCTGTTTGTGCATTTTCTGCCCCTGTTGTTATATCTTCAGATTAAAGAAATACTGTAGAAAAATCACAAAACATTTCTGTTGGTCTCATAAGACTGTGAAAGCAGTGTGCTTATTGTTTTGTATTGTGCCAAAGTGATTGTTTCAGACATTTTAGGATCAGCATCAAAGATTCCAAATAACTACGTGTCTCAGGTAGTAACAGCTGTCACAATACAAACCACTGACATAGGGGCTGATAAACAGAAATATGGAGATATTTAATGAGCTCTGCAGTTTTGTTGTATACTGGAATTTCTGTACAAAATGCTAGAGTTATTGTAAAAAGAATGCTGAAGGTGAGAATCAGCAAGGACTGATAAACAGGAAAAATGCTTCAGATTTACTCACTTCTCATAAGGTCCTATATGGTATGCTTATGTATCTGTGCCATATGGGTATAAATAAAAGCAAAATTACAATTCCAGGGAACTAAAAACTATACTAGGGATATAAACAGAAATTCACATCTTCTATTTACAAGTAGTAAGTAAAACTTGCATTAAAAGAATACCAGAAAGAGAAATTCACTTCTCTGGAAATGCAGATGGTCTTCACTGAAAATAGTATTTGGTACATGTATATGCAACAAAAATTCATTAATAAATTAATGAAGCAGAAGACATGATATGTAAGTAGTACAGAAGTAATAACCTTTCCTGCAATGTGCCCGAGATTCCTTGTCTATTGTATTATCTTAATCTTATTATCTGCCAGAATATGCTGTAACTGCTCACCGGATGGATAATAAAAGACAACAACAGATATGTGCTGTCTCTCTTCAGCTACATTTGATTTCAAAAAGCCAAAAATGTTAATGTCACATTAAGTCAGATAATATTTACATGAGAAAAAAGTAATAATAATAATCTATGTCTAGCTGAAGATAGCAAAAAGATGAACGTGAGTGCACAGCAAAAATTTTTTAATTTGGAGACACACTTTTGGGTTTAATTCAGTGTAAAATTTCCTCCTTATTATGAAGGAATGATTATTGCAAAGCAAGTACTTTATGCTATGTCAATATGAAACTAGGATAGTGACAAAAGTTTAACATAATGTACATAAAAATACAATAAATGACTGAATCATGCAGTTACTGCTATTTGCAGTGCAATCATAATAATCCTTTTTCAAAATAACATCTGTCATCATGACAATGTTACCATTGAATTTGAATGGTAAGAGTGAATCAGACCTTGTACAACCCTTGCAAGTTGGTTGTACAGATTTTTTTTCTCCCTAATATATTGTTTTACTAACTGTACACACAACATTCTAAATATATACTGTACAGAAGAACTTAAATATTCATAAATTATATTTTTAGCATTTTCTCTTGTCAACCACTGTCTAGGCTAAGGATATACCCCTTGCTAATTAAGCAGATGCCATCAAAGCAATTTAGCAGTCAGTCATCTTCTACTTACAAAATCCATTTCACAGTATTTGCAGTTCTGGCAGCATTAGGTATCAAAAGATCTCCAAATGTCATAAAGCATTTATCAAGTGTGCCTCACAACATGCCCTGAAATAAACAGCAGTCTGGACAAATGAAAACCAGAGGAGCTGTGACTGACCTGTGGCAACGTAGCAGGCTAGTGAGGGAAGCAGGAACAGAAATGTCATCAAGTGCAAAAGTCCAGTTGCTTCTTCCTTTGTGTTTCATTAGGTTCTTTGTACAGAAGGCAACAATACTAACCCAAGATTCTTACCATACTAGCCACTGTGGAAATGGCTGAACATGTGCAAGGAAAGGACATCCCTTTATCTCCTTCTACAGGAACATTCAGAGGCACACTGTACCTCCTCATTTTGAGGAAAACTTCCCCAAAATGAGGAAGCAAAAAGTATGTAAGTTTAAAAAATGAATAGCTATAATATAACACCTACAACCTGTGAGCAAGTTCTTATTCCTGTTTCAGAGCAAGTATGTGTGCCTTTGAAGTTTTCTGATATCTCAAATCTCACTGCCTTCTTCCAATTGTTTTCATGGATATATACTTAATTAAAGTGTGCACCTTCAAGATTTTTTTATGGTTACTTATAATGAAATCATACAGTATTTTTCTCTAATGCTTTCCACTAAGGAAAAAAAAATAAAATTTAAAAAATAGTATTATGTACTTTAATTCTTATTTTAAAATGCATATTTTTCAGAAAATTATTTTCCTGGACAATGTTAAAGGATCACATCAAATATTCTATACGATGTCAGCAAGAAAAATTTATGGAGATATACCTTATGTTAAGTAATACAATATTACTGTTAACTTAGTAAGCTTAGTCTTGCCTAGTTTCACAAAAGAACACAGACCATGATTTTATTGCACTGAGAACATCAAGAGTGGTAACTTAAAGCAATGTACAGGACTATTATTTATACAGTAGATGTACTAATTTATTTTTTTTCTCAAAAATAGGGCATATGATGCTATAGCATAAGCAACTTTTTAGTCTCCAAAATTAATACTTGCTACAAGATTGCTGCTGAACTATATGAAATGTGAGCTCACCTGCTTACGTAGTTGTGTTGATTTTGACAACTTCATGAAGGTTAGATGTGGTTTAAACTCTCTTTCTTCTCCTGCCAAGATGCCCTTTTCTTGAAATACCTTCTTAATAATCTCTGAAGGGGAAGAAAAATGTAGAGGTACAAAGATATTACATGATAGAATGCTTAAAAATGTGCTTTCAACTGTAATACGAGTCACAGCTGCTCCCCATGAAATAAACAATCTGATAAGTAGTAAAAGGCAGAGAGATTTCTAGTTAAATTCAAAGGTATGAACAACAACAAAACAAACAAGCAAACATAACAAAACAAACACAAAAAAAAAGGAATTGGCCACTAGGTTAAAATCTAATGTAATGCTATTACTATCCATGCAGCTCTTTGAAAATCTGGCCACAATAAGAGTTTTTAAAGAAATGGGGAAGGTGCTATGGGAGAAAGTTCCAGGCTTATGGAACAGCATGAAAGTGGATTTGAAGACTGAGCAAATATTAAAGTTTATGATAGGGATTGCCTGAACTGAAATAAATGAGAGGCCAGTGACAAGAATCACAGACAGACAATGACCGTGGGTCTTAACAAATGAGGATTTGCCAACTTATTTCCCCTGGGCATCAACATTAGTACAAGCTAGATGGAAAAATCAAAATCTGTGTTTTCCCATATTAGTCTCAGGATGAACAATGTCTGCAACTTCAGAGTA
>VYZU01030602.1:16582-26905 GCA_013401355.1 Ceyx cyanopectus | reverse complement strand
TAGCTTGGATATAAGGTTTATTTCATTAAAGTCTTTGAGTGACAATTACTCATTTGATTTATAACATTTGCTAAGCTATTAAATTCTGAAAATTCCCCTGTTAATCCATTCAGTGACCTCTATGTCAAAACATTACTTGAAAATAATTACTTCGGCAAACATGAGATTTGTGCACACAGAAAGAAAAATGCAAAGGAAAAAAGCATACTTTGTTCAGGCCTCACAATGTATCATAAGTTATGAAAATGGCTAATTTTAAGATCAGTATCTTAAGAACAAATGAACTAAACGTTCAGTAACCCTTGTAATTTAGGCTGTATATTACAAAAAATATGCATCAGTTACTCCTTCTAGACTTTTATGAACTATTTCAGTAAAAATACTTGTATATACTTAACACCAAATACCTACATTCTAATTTCTTCTTCATTGGATAAATGCATCACTAACATGGTGACATGCAATGAGCCAGAGTGAACCATTGCTTTGGAAAGCCTTTGATCCTTTTGTATTATTGCATCTTGGACAGCCTGAATCCAGTCAGTAATCTGGGAAGACAGATAAAGAAACAAGAGTCAGCCATTACAATTACTGTATCCCATCATGCAAGTGAACAAGAAAGCACACAAACTGAAATCAAACATTTATGTAAAAATCATTCTAGCAGAAGAAGATTGAAAATCTAATGAAAGTGAAAACAAGGAAAATCATTCATTTCCAAGAGGAATAGTAATTAAATGTTCCAGAAATATCCCTTATTATAAAATGGTTCTCTGTCTAAAGCTTGAGATTCAACATAAAATATAAATAAAGAGCATTAATGCCTAAAACACTTCACTGGAATAAAATCAGATCCTCAAAAAAAACAAACAACAAAATCCCCCAAAACCAAAACAAACCCAACCCAAAACAATACAATTTGTGATAAGAGTACATATTGTCATTTCCTTAAGGAAGGAAGTCCATAAGTTTTTATTTTCAGCATTCTTTCTGTGTTGGTTAATCCNCACTTCATTGAGTACATTTTTCACTTCATGGAGACCTAGCAGCCCTCCAGGCAGATTCCTCCCATGTTTTCTCAGCACACCCATAAATCTTGAAATCCCTCCCACTGGAATAAAATCAGATCCTCAAAAAAAACTCAACAAAAACCAAAACCAAAAAAACACAACACTCTCCCATTACTAACTGAAATACTACCAGTAATTATCAGATTCCCTCTGGCTATCAAGAAACCAGGTGTCTTAAGTCTGAATTTTGGCTAATGTTGCCTATACAAATTCCAACGTGCATTTTCTACTTTCAGAACAACTTTACATTTAAGGCAAGTATAAACAAAACTTTCTAGCAAAGTCCTGGAATTCCCAAATACTCAGAAAGTTAATATAGTTGTTCCTTTACCTCTGTAAATGATATATACATGGCATGTAAAATTATATTTTTTTTTTAAAATAATGCATAGTTAAAACTTTTCCACTCAACTAGCCATTCAACATAACAAACAATTATGAACAGGAATTTTCAGTTATCAGATTAGATAACCCCTACATTATTCTCACACTTGTTAAATCATGGAAAAGACAGGAAGAAAAGCTATTTCAGAGTAAGATGGCACAAAAGATCTTACACTTTATCCATCTTAGATGATTCTGGATCTGATAAACCCACCCTCTACAATCTCTTGAAAAATCAAAGATTGCTTCGTAATTTTCAAATTTACTTGGGTTTATTTTAATTTCAGATTCTCTTAAATCTTTTACTTTCTCTGAGAACAGATAAAACAGATGTAGGATAAGTTAAAATTTACGTGATCTATCTCCTGGTATTAAAAACAAAACCTAAATTTGGAAATGCTGGTAAATTGTTGGGTTTAACTTTTTAAACATCATAGACCTACTTTCCTTGTTTGATGACAGAAAAGGTGTCAAAAACACACCACTGATTTCTTACATGCTGTGAGGTATCTTTCTTATTCTGTGTAAATAAGAGAACACACACTAACTACATGAAAATACATTTTCTTGAAGAGCTCTCTGCATTTCTTGGATCCATATTGAACAACATCACTAAAACAATGGGCTGTTTTAATTTCAAGTAAGATGACCCATTTTACTGGAAAATGTTGAACTACAAACTGCCTAGTTAAAACAGCAACAGGTCAAATTTAAATACCTATGTATAAGGGCAGTTTAAAATATTGCTAGGTACTTCCTTATTAAATGAAATAGGAATGTCTCTCTTCCTTATTTTAAGTGAATAACAAAAGAAGCCATATTGGAACAGTACAGAGGGGAAATTTACACCAGCTTCAGTCAAAATAACTCAAAATCTTTAAACTGACAAACTGAGTAAGAAGATAAATGTTTTTTTAATCACAAAAAAAAATGTTACATACAGTTATAAACACATATACATGTTGAAGTAATTCTGGTTATACTAAACTAGTATATTAAAGAATATCACCTCTGGATTTGTAATTGGAAGAGAAATGAAATAATTTGGCAGAAACGGTTTTTTCTTTTTCTTCTTTCTCTCGATGCCTTCTTCAAGTTCTCTTCCAGTAGTTCTCTTTCTTTTCTTTTTTATATTTATTTCAGAGGTTTTGTGCACTGAAGGGAAAAAAAACAAAAAAACAACTTTCAGCATACAGACAAAACAAAGATACACTTACTATCATACCAACAGGAGCTGGATTTCAATGAACTGAATGGAGTATGTCTTCCCNTTATTTTAAGTGAATAACAAAAGAAGCCATATTGGAACAGTACAGAGGGGAAATTTACACCAGCTTCAGTCAAAATAACTCAAAATCTTTAAACTGACAAACTGAGTAAGAAGATAAATGTTTTTTTAATCACAAAAAAAAATGTTACATACAGTTATAAACACATATACATGTTGAAGTAATTCTGGTTATACTAAACTAGTATATTAAAGAATATCACCTCTGGATTTGTAATTGGAAGAGAAATGAAATAATTTGGCAGAAACGGTTTTTTCTTTTTCTTCTTTCTCTCGATGCCTTCTTCAAGTTCTCTTCCAGTAGTTCTCTTTCTTTTCTTTTTTATATTTATTTCAGAGGTTTTGTGCACTGAAGGGAAAAAAAACAAAAAAACAACTTTCAGCATACAGACAAAACAAAGATACACTTACTATCATACCAACAGGAGCTGGATTTCAATGAACTGAATGGAGTATGTCTTCCCAGTCATCTCATCTGCCCACACTGAACTGTCTGACCTTGATCCTACTCCAACCTGAATTAATGTAGTCTTAGAGGTAGAGTACCATACCTGAACTAACAGCCTGCACCTCTAACAGGGCTTATATGCTGCTAACATAGACACAGAGCTTCCAAACTACTGTATTTTATCTAGCCAACTCACACTTCAGTGCAACAGGACTCCAAATTGTTTACACTTGAACATGGATGTAACTTTAGAGCAAATGGGCCAGTTGTTTCAGAAATCCCATGCATGCTGCATTTTGAAATATAAAACACATAGACTTATAAAACATATAATACATAGGATTAATAAAAGTTTGTATTACACTAGGACTAGCAACCTATAGGTTTAAGGACAAAACCAAGCCCAGAAAAAAAAATGTAATGCAAGCCAGACCAACTTTCCACCTCCTCCATTCCAAAAGACACCTTGCAACATAGCAAGAAAAGTGACTGTTTTCTATTCTTCCTCTGCATCATAAATTATTTTTCAAGCACCTTATTTCCTCAAGCTTTTGCCAACCCTCTCCCACCACATGGCCTAATACATAATCATAAACTGACTGGGCAGCAGACATCCATTGTCCTATTATTAGAGGTTTATCTCTAGCCCCATGGTGGGACTATACATATCAAAAGACCGCTCATAACAGCCATCACCTGACAAGTTCATATACAGTAACATGAATTGACATACCAGGTGTCTTTATTCTGTGATTCATTGCTGCAATGGATCACAGAATGGTAAACTTTTAATATGCTCAAGTATTTGCAGGGCTGAGTACTAGTAAGAGAGGCTCTGGACTGGATCCTGTTCCCAGGGAGACTGTTCTATGTGCAGAGCCCACCTGGACACACCAACAGGCAGGACCTAGAACTGAATGCATGATGTGTTTGTGCTTCCACAGTACTTCTGTTTAATATACTTACTAACAAATTCATCCTCAATATCTGTGTCAACAAATGGCATTTCTGCCATCAGAGACTCCACGGGATCAGCAAGACATGGCTCTTTTCTTTGTGGTGTCCTTTTCTTTTGCTCTGTGTTTTCCAGCCAATCTGTAATATATTTGAAATAGAACACAGTGGGTCACAGTTACTTATATAAACAGCAAAGACACATTATACACAAGCAATATTGGAAGAACTTTATTTTGACCTTGCAGTACCTGAAGGGGGCCTACAGGAAGGCAGGGGAAGGTCTTTTAAAAAGGATTTGTAATGATAGGACAAGGAGTGATGGGTTTAAGCTAGGAAAGGACAGATTTAGGTTGGATATTAGAAAAAAGTTATTTAATGTGAGGGTGCTGGATCACTGGAATAGGCTGCCCAGGTAGGTAGTGGAGGACCCATCTCTGCAGTAATTCCAATTCAGGCTTGATGAGGCTCTCAGCAACCTGACCTAGGTGGAGATTTTCCTACATGTGTAGGGAGGTTGGACTGGATGACCTCTGGAGGTCCCTGCCAGCCTAAGACATTCTATGATTCCAATATATCAAGTGTACATNGAAGAGCTCTCTGCATTTCTTGGATCCATATTGAACAACATCACTAAAACAATGGGCTGTTTTAATTTCAAGTAAGATGACCCATTTTACTGGAAAATGTTGAACTACAAACTGCCTAGTTAAAACAGCAACAGGTCAAATTTAAATACCTATGTATAAGGGCAGTTTAAAATATTGCTAGGTACTTCCTTATTAAATGAAATAGGAATGTCTCTCTTCCTTATTTTAAGTGAATAACAAAAGAAGCCATATTGGAACAGTACAGAGGGGAAATTTACACCAGCTTCAGTCAAAATAACTCAAAATCTTTAAACTGACAAACTGAGTAAGAAGATAAATGTTTTTTTAATCACAAAAAAAAATGTTACATACAGTTATAAACACATATACATGTTGAAGTAATTCTGGTTATACTAAACTAGTATATTAAAGAATATCACCTCTGGATTTGTAATTGGAAGAGAAATGAAATAATTTGGCAGAAACGGTTTTTTCTTTTTCTTCTTTCTCTCGATGCCTTCTTCAAGTTCTCTTCCAGTAGTTCTCTTTCTTTTCTTTTTTATATTTATTTCAGAGGTTTTGTGCACTGANTGTCTGCCTCATATTTCTCCATCAGTAAACTCGAATATTGGTGATTGAAATTATACTTTAAAAAATGAAAAATTAAAATCTTTTCTAGCAGAAAAAAAAACCACGCACACATAACCAGGCATCCAGCAGTACCCTTTTAGAACAACTCCACAATGGGATTACAGTAGTGAAGAAGCCTTATGTCAGAACTGCAGTTTATCCCAGGACAGCTCATTACTACAGAGACACTTTCAAAGATCCTCTTGTGAACAGTGCAGATAGTTCAGCTCAGGCCGAAGGGGAAAATCTGGCAGCAAGAGGACATACTGTGTTATTGTGGCATGCAAAGCTACAGCACCTATATAAAATCAATGTTACAGACCCAGTCTGGGTTATTATCTCCCAGTGGACTCTTTCTTCAATGTATCACTTTATGATAAGGAAGATAAGCAAAAGTACAACCAGATTAAATGCTAATTCACTCTTGTCTAAAGTGGGGAGCCATAAATCACCCTGTGGTTGTGGTCGCAGGCATAACAAAGGCACAGACAGTTAATTAACAATGTCCATTCTCAAATGAATTAGCTGAACTGAACAGGCACTGTTCTAAATTTTACAGGTTGTGCCTGAAGAAAAAAATACAAAACTTCATTGTTCAACTCTTCTGAAATACTAAAGAAATCAGCAACAAAATTCAAGAACTGTGTTCTAGTCACTAAAATAACTTGGAAACAAGCTTTTTCAAATTTCTTGACATGATGTCAATTATCCAAGACCTAGAGTAAGAAAACCAGCTTCTACAGGAACTCCTTGAGCATCAAGCTGTTACAAGATTATTTTTTCCTTAATNTCTTTGTGGTGTCCTTTTCTTTTGCTCTGTGTTTTCCAGCCAATCTGTAATATATTTGAAATAGAACACAGTGGGTCACAGTTACTTATATAAACAGCAAAGACACATTATACACAAGCAATATTGGNTCACAAACTTTATAGTATTAGCCTGAATTTCCTACATTAACAGGTAAATACATTATTTCCACATTTGTATTTAAGTGGCTGCTGATCTTCAGCAGTATTTAAGTCATCTGTCCCAGCAGAAAAAAAAAAAAAAGTCGTATCTAGCTCATAAAGGAGAGAATAAAAAAATAAGGAGCAATAAACATATTTAATTCTGTTCCCAGACCTCTTTTCTCCATACTCTAATTATAGCTTCAGATAGAATAATTTTCTGTTAGACACCTACACATCAGAGATAGCAGTGAGATTAGGTCACCAGGCACCGTCCCCTGCTTAATACATTTGTGTTCAATATGTTTTTGTTCATGTGTTTAACAACAAATGAATCCTTTGGAGACAGCTTAACTGAACGCTGCTGTAGAAACAGTTGGTCTCCAAGCATTTTGACCCTTCGTTGCTAGCACTGGTGTTTACAAAGAACCGAAAAAGCTTTAAAAGAAACAACGAAACAAAACATAGGAGAAAAAAAAAAAAAAAAGTTCTAGTGTTCGGCCAGGTCATCTGGGGACAGAAAAGGGCAGGCTGGGAAAATAAAAGCAGACCATGTTTTTAGCAATACCCCACAACTAGGCTGAATCATTTTCCCCTACGATCTCCACGNCATTTCTCTAATTATCAGGAATTTAATATTGACATATAACTGCCTTAAGGATGCTGCTCCACTCCCTTGTCAACATATCAGCAAAAACACTTCAAATGTTTCACGTTGAATAGCAAAAAAAGGGAGATTGGCCTTCTGTTTTTAATAACTTACAGGCTTGTATACTTCTAAGTAAATGCAACTGCATGCAAAAAAAAAAAATTATTTACAACTGATAATGAAAAAAGAAAGTCTTCAGATATCATGTAAAGCTAAATTTAGGTAACAGTAAAGGCACATGAAACTCAATGCAGACAAACACTGGCAAATGAATGCCAATGTGAACACACTGAAAATGAAGCACAAAGTAACTGGAAGGGTATCCTACCATTCCATATATAACAGAGAATTCTCAGCTGACTATAACATTCAGGAATGAGATGATCATTCCATTCCTGCACCTCTCACCCTTTATTACCATGTTACAGACAATAATGAACTGAACTTCTCAATCTAAAAATTGACTACCAGTATTTAAACTGAAGAACTAATAATACAAATTAAAACTCATCTTGCAAGTACAAAAGTATACATGAAAGTTCTATGTCAGAGTACTACCACAGTGATAAAACAATCTCCACTAACATGTTAGGGAAAAATATATTTTTCCCTAAGAGTACTAACTAATCATGAGCCACCCCCTTGTGTCTGCCTCATATTTCTCCATCAGTAAACTCGAATATTGGTGATTGAAATTATACTTTAAAAAATGAAAAATTAAAATCTTTTCTAGCAGAAAAAAAAACCACGCACACATAACCAGGCATCCAGCAGTACCCTTTTAGAACAACTCCACAATGGGATTACAGTAGTGAAGAAGCCTTATGTCAGAACTGCAGTTTATCCCAGGACAGCTCATTACTACAGAGACACTTTCAAAGATCCTCTTGTGAACAGTGCAGATAGTTCAGCTCAGGCCGAAGGGGAAAATCTGGCAGCAAGAGGACATACTGTGTTATTGTGGCATGCAAAGCTACAGCACCTATATAAAATCAATGTTACAGACCCAGTCTGGGTTATTATCTCCCAGTGGACTCTTTCTTCAATGTATCACTTTATGATAAGGAAGATAAGCAAAAGTACAACCAGATTAAATGCTAATTCACTCTTGTCTAAAGTGGGGAGCCATAAATCACCCTGTGGTTGTGGTCGCAGGCATAACAAAGGCACAGACAGTTAATTAACAATGTCCATTCTCAAATGAATTAGCTGAACTGAACAGGCACTGTTCTAAATTTTACAGGTTGTGCCTGAAGAAAAAAATACAAAACTTCATTGTTCAACTCTTCTGAAATACTAAAGAAATCAGCAACAAAATTCAAGAACTGTGTTCTAGTCACTAAAATAACTTGGAAACAAGCTTTTTCAAATTTCTTGACATGATGTCAATTATCCAAGACCTAGAGTAAGAAAACCAGCTTCTACAGGAACTCCTTGAGCATCAAGCTGTTACAAGATTATTTTTTCCTTAATCACAAACTTTATAGTATTAGCCTGAATTTCCTACATTAACAGGTAAATACATTATTTCCACATTTGTATTTAAGTGGCTGCTGATCTTCAGCAGTATTTAAGTCATCTGTCCCAGCAGAAAAAAAAAAAAAAGTCGTATCTAGCTCATAAAGGAGAGAATAAAAAAATAAGGAGCAATAAACATATTTAATTCTGTTCCCAGACCTCTTTTCTCCATACTCTAATTATAGCTTCAGATAGAATAATTTTCTGTTAGACACCTACACATCAGAGATAGCAGTGAGATTAGGTCACCAGGCACCGTCCCCTGCTTAATACATTTGTGTTCAATATGTTTTTGTTCATGTGTTTAACAACAAATGAATCCTTTGGAGACAGCTTAACTGAACGCTGCTGTAGAAACAGTTGGTCTCCAAGCATTTTGACCCTTCGTTGCTAGCACTGGTGTTTACAAAGAACCGAAAAAGCTTTAAAAGAAACAACGAAACAAAACATAGGAGAAAAAAAAAAAAAAAAGTTCTAGTGTTCGGCCAGGTCATCTGGGGACAGAAAAGGGCAGGCTGGGAAAATAAAAGCAGACCATGTTTTTAGCAATACCCCACAACTAGGCTGAATCATTTTCCCCTACGATCTCCACGGACCTCTCGCCGGCGCTGCCATCTGCCCCTTTCCATTTGATCGCTGCGTACGTGTGCAAGGCACACGCCGTAGTTTTCACCAACGCTCTGCCCAACGTGACCGCCTCACTTGTGACAGACACCAGCACGTCCGCCTCCCCGCCTCGCAGCACGACCCACACGCCGCCCGCCGGCACCGGAGGGCGCCCCGCTCACTCTGAGGCGCCTTGCGAGGCCCCGCGTCCGCCTCAGCCGTCGGGGAGAGGCGGACGCGGGGCCTCGCAGGCCGCTGCCCGCTCATCTCGTACACCCAACCAACTCCTCACCGTGTTCCGGAGTCGCGCCGGCTGCGCAGGGCGATTCGCCGCCTCCCTCCGCCGGCCGAAACGCCATGAGACGCGGGAGCGCGGGCAGAGCCCTCCGGGCGAGGAGGGCGCGGGGCGCCGCCGGCCGCGCCGAATAAAGCGCGGAGAGAAACCGCCGCAGCAGTCGCTGCATGCCCGTTTAGGGCAAGCAGAGCCACCCGACGGGAAACCGCGGAGCGGAGGGGATCGGCGGCCTGTGCGGCACCCGGCGGGAGCTGAGGGAACAGGGCCGGTGCGCCAACGGGACTACAGCTCCCGGCGTGCTCCGCGTCGGGCGGCCCGCGAGGGGCATGGCGGGAGGGCGGTGGCCCGGGGTCTGGCACGTCCGCAGCCGTCACTGACACTTTCGTTTACCTGGAGCTCTGTAAAGCCGGCGCTCGGCTGAGCCTGATGGTTGTCGACGAAGGCACCGAGACTCTGTGGCACGAAGCTTGAGCTCGCCTTTTGCAGGCGTTGCTTTCTCTCGATACTTCAACCAGATATAGCTGCGCGAGTGCCCGCCCCATCGAGAGGATGCAACTAACGAGCGGTGCGGCCTGAGGCCGCCTCAAAACAAACAACTGTAGCTGAGGGCTGCCCAGCGGTAATTAACAGCTGTAGCCACGGTCTGGGGGAGTCTTCCTCTAAATTAGCTCTCAATTTATTCTAAACTCCGTCCTAAGCTCAGGCCACCTTCCTGTGTGTGCGGCAGTGGCCGCTGCTCGGAAGCAAGCAACAGTGGATGAGCGGCATTTTTACCTGCTTAAATAAAGATGTGGTGCCTCTAGGAAGCCAAATCCTTTGTTCTGTGGGAGAAGCCAAGGCAAGTGTCACCTTGTGCTTTTGTGGGTCAGTCTGTGCTTACAGACTACATCTGAGGGAGACAATTGTTTATATGTGTGCAAACATTTCTACTTTTTTTTTTTTT
>VYZU01030599.1:0-30262 GCA_013401355.1 Ceyx cyanopectus | reverse complement strand
CCCGCGGTGTTCCCCGCTGGCTCTGAGCCGTCTGGAGATGGTTTGGGGCTTTCAGTGGGGCGAGCTGACGGTTGGTGTCCCGGGGAGCGGTTGAGCTGCGTGCCGGAGCTTGGCGCCAAAGGTGCCCTGAGGAGAGAGCAGCAGCTTGGCGGGGGGTGGGGGAGCTTCCCTCTTCTGCGGGCTCTGTAACTCTTGCCATGGACTTAATAAAACGTGCGATGGGAGTATGAACGTGGGGCAACGTGTTAGTTCGGACTGTTGTTTTTCGCTCCTAGTAGTCAAAAGTAGTTTCTGTTGGTGAGATGCTGCCCGATAACGCGGCGGTGAAATCCCCTCTAGCAAGTCTCCGTGCTTAGCGTTTTCATTTTCAAGCAGTTGGAGGTTGTCCTGCTTGCTAAGACAGCTTTTGTTTAATGGCAGATGCTGTGTATTAGGGTTAAATGTGCTAAAGTTCAATGCACACTTTGAGTTTAATATTTATTAATGTTTATTCATGCCTTCTGAAGTTTTATGAAGACTGAGCAGTTTGATGTGTGTGCACAAATACACAGATTTATGCACCTTTACAAGTGAGGTTATGCATGGCAGATGAGCTTACACTACCTGCAGATTCTTGTTTCTGACCCACTTTCTTGATGGAAAAATTAATTTTCAGGATTTCTTTTTAGGCCTGTGTGCAACACAAACTGTTGACAAAGATTCCTCATAATCAAATGGATGTCTTAATTAGAGAGGCTGGTGATTTTTGAGGATATTTTCAAGTTTCAATTAATCTGAGACCTCCTCTTAAGGCTGCAGTGCAGCTGAAATCCCAGCTCTTAGATTATTCATGTCAGTCTTAGCTGCTGTAATTCACCTTTTTGGTATCTAGTGTCAAACTTTGTGGTGTGTTGGCTGTGCTAATGCAAGTCTTGGTGCCAATGGTTCACCTTTCTGTAGTAATATTTTTTTAGATGTTCCTTTTTGTTGCCCATTCCACTATCTGCATTGTTTCATGGAGATAGGGTGATGATGAGAGCTAATTTAAATTAATGAACTTATGTGGAGGACAGACCTGCATAAATACAGGCTTGACCACTAAGCTATTGAACAATATGTTTGTTTTTCTGAGAACTTTTCTCAGATGAAGTATTTTTCCTCTGCATACATAGTCCAACATGAAGGTCATGCTGTTTAAACAAACTAGAGAGAGAGTTAAGACACAACAGTCATACAGGAAACCTGAAAGCCCTGGAATGAAAGCTGACTGCTATTAATATATTAATGTAATTTTCTGTGTCATAATAGAAGTGTGGATACTCTAAGCCTATGATACTTATATTAAAATTTCATGCATGATGTGAAATCATTCTCAAAATGCATTGTAAGGGGATGATTCCCTCAGGAAACAATACAGGAACCTTTTGAGTTTATTCCATGTGAGTTGCTATAATCACTTTTAAATGGTGCTTACAGTAAAGTCAGGCTAAGAGGTGTTAGCTCATGGAAATACCACAGGTTTAATGCAGACCTTCCAATTCCTTTGAGAATTACAATACTGTAATTGAAAGAAAAACTTTTTCAAGAGTTGTTCTGACTTTGTGTATTGAAAGTATATATTGAAAAATAAAGCAAATTGATCCTATTCTAATAATGATCAAAACACAGTGCTTCATTAAAGAGCTCCATAGTTATTTATATGCTGAACTACACAATATTGTTGACCTTGTTATGGATTAGCAGATAAATGAGCTAGAAATTGCAATTGTGAATTTCTAGCAATTCTGCAGTGTTGGAATTGGTAGGAAGAGCAGGTCTGGAGAAACAGGTTGATTGGGAACAGTGGGAAGAAAAAAAGCCATTCTGAAAGGGGCATTCATTTTCCAGGTGTGATGGGTGAGAGATGGTTCTCGAGCTGTTCTCAAAGTACTGCTACTGCTGCCATTAGGGAAACCACTTTAATGAGCATTTTCTGCAACTTTGTCCTGTTTTTTTGCAGTCCTTACCATAAATGTGGAGTACACTGCTTCATTTTACCTTCTGGTGAGCTGCCCTGCTGCAGTCCATGCTCTGTAGCCCAACTAAGTCTGTTCCAGAGGCACAGCTTGGCAGGAGTGCACTGTGGGCTGTGATCACTGTCACAGAATCACAATGTCAGGGGTTGGAAGGGAGCTAGAAGATCATCTAGTCCAACCCCCCTGCCTGAGCAGGGTCACCTAGACCAAGTCACCCAGGAACAGATCCAGGTGGGTTTGGAATGTCTCCAGAGCAGGAGACTCCACAACCTCCCTGTGTTAGCAGATATTCTGCAGCAGTCTTGTGCCTGTTGATCCTGAGCAGCTGATGCTCACCCCTGCACTGCTAGGAGGGGAATAATTCAGGGTCCAGGATCCTTGTGGTAGGACACTGCTCTGAGTAATATAGAATATACAAAACTACAGAATACACAATATTATAGAATAAAAAACTTACAGATGAATACTACTGTTGAACAGCAGTAAACCAGCAATAATCAGTTTTAATTATCAGTTACCTGTCACATCTGGCTAATGATCCCATGCAGAATGCATTGGAATAATGAGTTGTGGCAGTCCAGGAGGTGGTTAATGCAAAAAGTCCAACCCCAGCAGAAGCTCCTCCCTATTTCCTCAATTGCAGCCAAACCCCTCTGCTGGAACAGCAGTGCAGGAGCTCAAAACACACTCGGATTGCCAGCAGAGTAACTCTATCAGCCTCGAGGTGTTATTTCAGAGCCAGAGATGCTTTCACTGTCTGAAAGAACCCTGCAGAGCCTTGCCCAGTTCCCTGTAGCACAGCTCGGTGCTGCTCTGAAATGGAAATATCTCCATTTGAAATAGATGTTACTTTACTTTGTACAGAGCTTTGCCTGTGATTGTGTCACTGTTCTACTGTGGGGTTACTAAATGGGTTAGTGCCACCTAGAAATCGGCTTGGGTTGGCTGGCCTGGAGGGATTTGGTGAACGCTAGGGTTACCAGTGACTAAATGATGAGTTTTGATGGAAAAGCCTCTTCAGTTAGTGCATTAGTCACACAGAATGCGATTTTTACTCGAGTTGAAGTGTCCTTTTGCTGGGTCTTGCCTCCACTAGATGGCCCTGCCGTGCCTGGGAGAACTGAAACCTGCTTCGTTTCTGGTAACTGAATTTAAAGAATTTGTGTTAACTGAAGTTAAAATTCTGCATCAGGAAGCATGTAAACCTCTGTGAGGCTTTGTGCTTGTCTACAATACAAACCCTTGCTATCATCCACGAGGGTGTTGGTTAATGTGAGATGTAGTTAGGTCATGTGTGATCTTCCATCTCCTCCTGTTCCCTTGATGAGAATGTTTCTTGGTGCATGTAGTGCAGAGCTGTTTAGTGCTGCACTGAGATGAGAACTGGTGTACTGTAACTGACAGTGTGCTCTGTGGTGGTGCTTCAGAGAGACTCTGAAAAGATGTTTGTCTCATAATATCTTCTGGGAATGAGACTCATATTTTCCATGACATCATAAGTGATTTTTTTCCTGCTTGATTTTGCTGGTAACAGCTTTGCAGTTTCTTTCACCAGGGTACATGTGGTCAGTGAGCTCTGAAGAGGTGTAGATGCTAAATATAATTTAATTAAGTGATATTTAATCAAGGCTGTCTTTTTGGTTACTGGAGAAAGACCCAGAGAGCAGCTCTTACCATGAGGGTGGCCAGACACCAGAATGAAGCTGAGGTGGTAGGATATTCCCCCACAGAGACATTCAGGACTTTCCAGGAGTGAATCCTGGGCAGCTTGAGCCTATTGGGACTGGGAGGTTGAACTAGTTGACCTTTAGAGGTTCCCTCCAGCCTCAGTCATTCTCTAATTCCAAGAGGAGACTTTAGGAAATTCCAAGGAAATGGAATTGTTGCTCCTAATGTCAGTAATGTGTATTAGGTTCCAGCTTTCCTTCTGCTTCTGAGGACCTTGTGATCCTAGCCCACCAGAAGTGTCTGGGTGTGCTCTTTTCCTCTTAAGCTGCACCCCCAGGCAGGGTCAGGGTGCCATGTGGAGGGAGTGCTGTATTCCTTCATCTCACTGCTGCCCTTGCAAAATGCCCTCTCTGCCCTATTACTGTTTTATATCATTAATTCTAGTGTCTTGCTTTAACAGGGCCAGTGGGTTTTCTCTTACTCCTGTTTCTCTTTTGCTCTTTCTCTCTGTGGAAGGGAGTCAGCTGTTGCCCTTCCCCATATCCATGTGCACTAGAAGGATGGACATGGATAATATTTTAGTTAAAGTGTTTTTTCTGCCTGCAGACAGCTCTGTAAACAAAGAGGTAAAATGTGCTCTAGTTAGTGGCTCTGCACATACATGTTGGAGTTCTGATTTGCAGTATTTCTGGCTCCCTTTCTAACTTCTTCCAAGGTCAGTAGCTTTCAGCTTATTGAGCAATATACAACCCTGATTTTTCCAGCTGAGCCAGGTGCTGAGAACTTTCTAAATAGTTGGGTTTGTGATACAAGTGTATATTTGAGTTTTCTTTCTGAACTGATGTACACTGATTTTGTGTAGGACATTGGCTGCATGGCCTTGCAACTTAGCAGTACAGGCTTAATTTTGCTTGTGACTAGAAACTAAACTGATGAAGGCAATTTCATTCTTAGCATCCTGGTAGTGGAAAACATAGGTATAGTATTAAAATGTTGTGTTTTGGTTGGTAGTTGTAATTTGTCTACATAGTTTGGCATGCTCTGGAATGGAAATTCCAGCTGCAAAAGGGATGTTATTGAAAGATGTAAAAGGGATGTTATTGAAAGACGATGCAAAAGTTTTTCAGCTACTACCTCAATCAGAATTTTGCACTTAACATGTTTTTAGTAACCAGACAGTTGAAGTAGATAGTAATGTTGGTTTTCAGGCAGATGTTTTAGTTGCTATCTAATGCATGTAGTACAATAATATATACTTGGAACACAATATTTTAGGGTGGAAAAAAAAATATGGAGTGTTAGTGGTGGCCAAGAAGCCAGAAAGGTGTTTGCAGGGTGGTACCTCTGGAGCACACGTGGGCACTTTGGCTCAGTGGCAGTGCTGTGCTGCCCTCTGAAGGCTGGACAAAGCTGCAGTGGGTTGTACTATCAGGTGAGAGCCTCTAAACCCCTTTCTGCTATGAGAAATGTGCACCCAGTTCAGCTGAAATTCAATCTGATGAAGCTTTGCAGCTGCTTCAACACTGCAATACTGAAATCTCCACCCTGCTGTCAGCTCTGTTTGGCTGACAGAAGTAATTCCAACATCTGCATGTTGCAGTCAGTAAAGCTTGTTCTGGCTGCAATACCCAACTCCAGGTCTTGAGCTTGTCAGAGTGGTTCAGAAAGAATTAACAAAATGACAGTAGCATTTGTGTATTTAAAGTAGTATTAATGGTATTTTTTACTTTGTATTTCTTGCTGTCCTTCCCTAGATGTCACTAGTAGATTTGGGAAAGAAACTTTTAGAAGCTGCACGAGCAGGACAAGATGATGAAGTTCGCATTTTGATGGCAAATGGAGCACCTTTTACCACAGACTGGGTAATGAAAACTTTGTGCTGTTCAGTAAATCCTCATACTTTTCTCCCCTGAAGAAGAAGAAAATGGGATTACTACAATTCAGCATTTATATTGCAAGCATTGGGATTTTTCCTTGAAATGCTGCAGTCAGATCATGTCACGTCTGATTAAAAATTGAAATTGTCTGTTTCTCCGTGTTGCCTCCTGCTGATTTTACTAACAGACTGAAGGAGCTTGTTCTGGTGGCTTTTAAGATGATCTCTGGAATGGTTACTGGGAGAAAGCAGCAATCATCCTCCCAGTTACTATGTTTATGCTTTTAGTGCAGTCTGAATTAAGTTATTAGTCTGAATTAAGGAAGCAGTCCCAGCTACCTGATCTATGCAGCTGAGGGTTCCCTAGTAGAAAGGCTCTGAGTTGTCCTTGGGAGGTGCCTAATTTTGAAAAGGTTGTATAGGGAGCTCAGGTACCTGAAAGATTTTTACAAGCCCAAAAGAGCCTTAATCTACTTAGTGACCTAATTTGCAAGTTAACTGTTTTAAGCAGGAGATTGGACTCGAGTGACTTCCAGAGATCCCTTCCAATGTTGGTTGCCCGACACCAAAAATGGGGTTAGGCTACTTGAAACATCACACAGAATAAATGTAGCACAGACCTCAAATAGGTACTTCTAGTGAGCTGTTTTTAGTGTGTTGTGCTCATTCTGGGGGAAAAAAAATAGTGGTTTTTTCCTCTTTGTGGTCTGTAAAAGCTCTGACAGCTGCTTTGCTTGAGACTGCGAAGCAGAATGATTTTGAAGTGGTAGCCTGCCACCTGAGTTTGACAGCTCCAGAATAAGAAGAAACTATTAAAACTCCCCTTTTTCCTTTGCACTGCAGCTGGGAACATCTCCACTTCATTTAGCAGCACAGTATGGACACTACTCAACAACAGAAGTGTTGCTGCGGGCGGGCGTGAGTCGAGATGCCAGAACCAAAGTGGACAGAACTCCCTTACATATGGCAGCTTCAGAAGGCCATGCCAGCATAGTAGAAGTCTTACTTAAGGTAAAGACTGCTGAAACCAGGGCTGAAGTGGGGATATTGCAATGATTTATAAATTTGCAATTTCCTTCTAAGCACAAAAACAACATTGAAATGATATGAATATTTATGCTGTGTGAATCGGGTGCTTTGTTTTCCTGTTGAGCTGTAATTTACTTTATCATTAAAATCACGTTGATTTCAGGTGAATTATTTATTGCTGTTCCAAAATAAGGCTATTTTTCATGTTGACATTGTGTGGCTAGCAGCTTTTAGAATGAATACATGTTAATTTTTAGGGAGTCTTTAATCCTTTGAGATAAATAATTTAATTGATAGTTAGATGGAAGTACTTCTAATAAATCAGTAAATGTAAGATAACACAATACTTGCTGATAGAGAAAGATAATTTTGGACTTCATTCTGAGGCCAACATTGTTGAATTCAGCTGCTTCTCATGACACAGTGTATGCAATGATCTTGTTTGCAGCACGGCGCTGATGTCAATGCAAAGGACATGCTGAAAATGACTGCACTTCACTGGGCTACTGAGCATAACCACCAAGAGGTTGTAGAACTGTTAATAAAGTATGGAGCTGATGTTCATGCTCAGAGTAAATTCTGCAAAACAGCACTAGATATTGCAGTAGACAATGGAAATGAAGATCTGGCAGAAATACTACAGGTAACTTTGGATTCATGAGGTTAAGGGAACTTTTAAGTGCTTGTTTACACATGGGATAAAGCTTTAATGTAACAGCTTTGAGACTGATAATGCTGAGCTCTGGTCTAGTGCATGACATGGAAATGAGATTAATGTTGGCAAATGTTAGTTGGCTGGAGAACATTTTCACCCTGTAGAAAGTCAAGGTTGACTATCATCTGTTTTCTGTGAGTGCTGTAGTACACACAACTTCACAAGTGAAGTGTAAAACTTAACTCCCTGTTCTCCTCAGATGTTTTGACTATATCTTACTGTCCAGCTAGCTCCATGTATGGATATCAATTTCCTAAACATTGACTATCAGGAGAGATGTCAGTTTAGCCTGAATTATGAAAATTAGGATAGAATTGTTGAAGTGATTGGGATCAGACTTACAATAGATACTTCCATGTGTGTGAAATGTGTGCTCACTGTTCAGTAGGGGTCTTCAAGACAGGTTAAGTGCTCAGCATTACTGAGAATAGAATTGAAAAATACCATTATGCCACTGTATGAATCTGTCATTCCCCTACATTTTAAACTGTATAAACTTCTGGTCTGTTCCTTTAGCCTCCTCTTCACTGCAGTAAGGATACAGACAATAAAAGTCAATAATAAAATCAATAATAAGACTGCCATCTACAATTCCTGGCATTACTGAGTTTCATGACCTGTAGCTGTCACAGCACTCTTGGTTCTTCTATCTATTTTAGATAGAGCTTGCCTAGCTACAAAAAGGCCTTGTTTTTATACAATACCTTTGCTTACAATAAATGGGAAGGGATCAGCATTCACTTCAACAGCCTTTTTGTCTTTAGATTTTACCCAAAAGAAAAAGTTTCTCATGTACTTCTGCAGAGCACAAGACGTGACACTGTGTGTATATTGCTTAATGAGGGAGATCCTGCTTGCTTTGAGTGGGAAGTGCAATAATCTTAGTTTTTACAAGGTAAACAACTTCTTTACACCTGCAATGGGAATATCATTCTTCCCTTTGTGATGTAGATTGCAATGCAGAACCAAATCAACACCAATCCAGAGAGCCCGGACACTGTGACGATACACGCGGCAACACCGCAGTTCATCATTGGACCTGGAGGGGTGGTGAACCTAACAGGTCTGGTATCTTCTGCAAATACATCAAATGGAACAGGTATTTAGAAGCCTATAGGATAGCTGGGATTTTATGTTTAATTGGTTTTCACCATTTAGTGAAAAGGATTGAGGAAAAAACAGTGGTAAGAGTAGTTACCATGTTCCTCTTCAGTGTTGTAAATACAGAATCCTATCATTGAATCTTAGAAGGTTAGGGGTTGGAAGGGACCTCTGGAGATGAGTCCAGACCTCTGCCAGAGCAGGGACATCCAGGGCAGGCCACACAGGAACAGATCCAGCTGGGTCTGGAAAGTCTCCAGAGAAGGAGACTCCCCAACCTCCCTGACAGCCTGTTCCAGGCTCTGTCACCCTCACAGTAAAGAAGTTTTTCCTCATGTTGAGGTACTTGAAACAAAAGTCTTCACAGAGATTAATTACTAGAATTATCGGAAGTTGCATTTGCTTAACAAACTTGCCTTTGGAACAGCACTTTGGTTCAGCAGAATATCACTGAGAACACTATGCAAGAAACTTCAGTGCAGTAGTAATGAAAAAAGGGCTTCACTGGTTTAAAATTTATCAGCTTTTTTTTCCTTCTTTCTTTTTTTCACCCTTGTAGATGAAACAGGAGTGTCTGCTGTACAGTTTGGAAATTCATCAACATCAGTATTAGCCACACTGGCAGCTTTAGCAGAAGCATCAGCTCCACTGTCTAATTCTTCAGAAACACCAGGTTAGAAAGCTAAGTCTTTTAACTTTATTTAATAAGCTAAAAGTACACAACTGGCACTTTTGGAGATATAGTTCATAAAGAGGTGAGATGACAATTTAAGTAAGACAGTCTTGATGTAGTAGCTCCCCACCTTCAGTAATGCAGTGTGCATCACTGCTAACCCTGCTGTTTGTTTCAGTTCTGCTTGGATTTTTCTGCAGATGTATAGGCAATCTTGCAGCATCTTGCTGTCTGCACATTATTTCCTGGGTTATTACTCTTTTTATAGTTTATAAAGCATAAAGAATACAAACCCAGCTTTTTTTTTCTTTTTTTTTCCAGTATTTAGTGTGCTTCTGTTGGAATTAGACATGTGTCTTACTGCCTGTGCAGGTGCTCTCTCTCCTACACTGCAGAAGAAAATAATGCACATTAATGCTGAAAATAATAGTGCTGTTGTTTTAAATGACTTCAGTTTTCCTTCAGCATATGAAGTAGGGTGGTAACTAATGATTGTATGCATACAGTTATGGAGGGAGAGCAAGGAAGGAATAAGGACTGTATTTATGTGGGGCTGTTTTCTTTTATATTGTATAATTTCCTTACAGACAAAGTCTCAATTTTTCTTTCAAGGTCTAAAGAACCCCTAGTTATGTTTCCTTCCAGAACTAAAAGCCCAATGTTGAGTTTGAAACTGAAAGGTCAGAGCTGTTTGGCACAGCAGCTGGTACAGGCACTTGCAACTTGGAATTTTTGTGACAATAATCTTTCTTACAGAGCCTGTACTTGAAAGGCAAATCAAGTTCAATATAACACCATTTATTCATGGAGGACTTACTGTTTTGGTTTACTGAATAAACCCACTGAATATTTAAGCAGTGCTATAGGACAGTAATCTCTGAACATAAAGATCTTCTGAAGACAATGACTGCAGTCATTATTTGAACTACAGAGTGATTTTTGTGTGTGTGTTATACTGAAATTAACTTAAAAGATGAAAGCTTCAGGGTATTGTCTGCCTTCTCTCATCTCAAGCCTCACAACACAATCTATAGAGTTTTAATTTCATCTCTGTAGATAGAAAGCACTCTAATGTCTGTTATTTAAATCAAAGGCTTTGCTTTTACCCTGACAAATTGCAAATGAAGTACAGAGTTCATGTGCTTGGGATTCTTTGATTGTGCTACTAGTGATCTTACTCTGCCTCCCTTCCTCATTGTTTCAAAAAATAAGGGTGGTAGTGAAAAACCCCAGTTAGAGTGCATAGTGCAGGCTGTGGTCTGTGTTGAATTACAGATGGAATATAGAACTTCAGAGGTCACTGCTGTGTACTCCTTATTGGATCATTAATTTGAAATACTTAGTTGAGCTGTGATATTTTTTCTTTTTTAATTTTTATTTTTTTACCTATAAATTAGTATAACTATACATTTATTTTGCCCTTTTAAGCTTTATCTTTTTCCTTCAAAAGTGGAACAGTGTCAACTCTGCACAACTTTTTCTCTATTTACTATTTGAAGTATAAAATAGAACTCAAGTTGTGCTTGAAGTACCCGTGTAGTATTGACTACATTGATCCTCTAGAAAGCAGGGCTGGATCCTGAACTCTACCTGCAAGGCACTGATTAAGAAGTAATTTCAAGCTACTATTTCAAGGTTTTGTGTTGGTTTTTATTCTGCTGTTAGTGTAACTTAGTCCAGCTTGTGTACAATGTTAACACTGAACCCAAAGCATCATTTTGAGTGGTGTCTCTCTATACAGGAATATGCTAAATAACAAAACTACTGAGCAAGGGAAATCAGTACAGAGTTGCATCTGTATTTCAAGATGTACTTTATGTTAGTCTGAAAAATGTCATGTTAATGTGGGGTGGGGGGATTAAATCATAAAACATAGAATATTTTTTTCTCAGCTGTACCAAAATGCATTTGAATTCTTTAGAGTTAATTGATAATTTGACTTAATTTCTTTACTAATCTGTTGCTAGTTGTGGCCACAGAAGAAGTGGTGACTGCAGAGTCTGTGGATGGTGCTATTCAGCAAGTTGTCAGTTCTGGAGGGCAGCAGGTTATTACTATAGTCACTGATGGCATTCAGCTTGGAAATCTGCATTCAATTCCAACCAGTGGGATAGGGCAGCCAATCATTGTGACCATGCCAGATGGACAGCAAGGTGAGTGGAAAACTTGTTTGGTTTCAGCTTGAGGAACTATTTTACTTACCATAATAAGTTACTAGGTGCCAACAACTTGGACAAGTTTAATTATCAATACAAATGCATCTTTGAATTCTGCTACTGCAGAGACTCAGACACATGTGGTACTGCAGCTCTGAGTTGCCACATCAGCTGAGTTTCTCCATTAGGAGAAAGAATGGAAGAGTTACTAAACTGATGGAAGAGAAATGGGACATTTAAGGAAAAAGTGCTAACTACTTCCTTTGCCTTCAATAAGTTGGATTCTTGCAAACTTGTTATGAAAACTGGAAGATGAAGTAAAGCAAAAACCTTCCAGTATTTAGACTGTTGCCTCACTGGAAATACTGTGAGGAGGTCAGGCTTGGATTTAGAAGTCTGATGCTGGGAGCAAGCTGTGCAAGTCCCATGGAGTGTTTTTAGAATAAAAGCCTTAAGTTCTTGAGGCTCTAGAGAAGCCAGTGGCAGAAGCAGTGAAGCTGGGGTAACAAATTGTCCTCTTGGGCCACATGTACTTTGTGGAAGCTGCTGGTCTAATAAGAGCTGTTTTGTGAGTTGCATGTGTCTTGGGTGGTTTCTTTTAAAGATGCTCTGTTACTACTATTTAGACAAAAATCATTCCTCCTCTGGTTTCTTCATGAGGATTTGCAGTGTGGAGCTTGGAGAGTTGTACACTGGAGACAAACTGTCTGGTTCACTGTCTGAACAAGTACAGGTAGTTATCAGAAAGCCTGAATGTCTGTAGGTAGTGATGAGTGAGTTCTGACATTTATTTGCTAGATGATTGCATGAATAAATTTGAGTATTAATTTATTTAGATTATTTTTTTCCTTCAAAATTAATAACTATTAGATGTGCAGATTACTGAAGATGCCTACTTAAAATCAAAAGCCAGTTTTGTATTTAGCATTTGCCTGAGAAACATTATACAGACAGCAGCATAAGCTACAGAATTGACAGGCTGGTAACTGCTGCAAATTCACTTCCATGTCTGGAATTGAATACTCCAGAGTGTCAACTAACTATTGTAGATCTCAATAATAATCTGAATTAGTGGAGAAGCAGCTAAAGTTTCTTTAGTAGATATTCCCTATCCTGGCTTTATAATGCATTATATTATATAATTGTCTTTTCACAATGGAAAATGACTGCATTTTGTCGCTGTTACTCAAATTATTTTGACATTTTTATTATAAATACACTGTATAAAAATCATATAAATAGCTACTGTTTGAGGAAGACATATCTTTATGTACAAATATGTTTTCAGTATTAACAGTTCCAGCAACAGACATTGCTGAAGAAACTGTGATAAGTGAAGAGCCTCCAGTGAAGAGACAGTGCATTGAGATTGTTGAAAATCGAGTGGAGTCTGCAGAGATAGAAGTAAGGAGTCTATTACATGATATGTGTTAACCAGAGTGCTCAGCACTGCCTCTCTGCTTGTTGTTTTTTGTCTTGTTCTGGACTTTGACTTCTGTGCTTCCCCAGAATGAGGTGTGTGAAGCAACAACTTGTTCAGTCTCTCCTGTTAATGGAATTCATCTCTTACAAAGTTGCTGTAAAAAGAATGTAGGAGGGCTCCTGACTTCATCCTCTTGTGCACATAAGTGGCCCTTGTTCATGTCACCTTTTTGCCTCCAGGCTCCCAAGCTAGCTTCTAATTCTAGGTGCTGATACATTATCAGGTGGCTGGACTCTGCTAGCAGGGAGGGTGTTGTACCCTCATCTTTCTGTTACAACCACATGCTTGTCATGATTGTCAGATGTACTTTTCAGCAATGTTTCCTTTCCATTCATCATATCTAGATAACTGTTAATGGAAATGTGAAACAGTAAGATGCTTTTGTCAGTTTTTATCTTTTTTTTTTTTTTAAATTCTGGAACAGTTTACTCTTACACATCTGTGCACCATCCTGCTTTGGTTTTGATTTTTTTTTTTTTTAATTATAACATTAAGAGCTTTTCTTTTTAAACTTGACAAATAGATGTAGCTGTTCAATTTACAATTGTAGCTTTTTTGCATTAGCCACAGCAGGTCAACACTTTCATTCCTGGTTACATTGAGCTGGCCAGTTCTGTTCAGGGGTTTCTGAAATTTGCTGTCTGCCTTCACTAGGCTGTAAGGTTTCATTTTGTCAGCTCCATGCTATTTCATTTATCAAAGGTTGTATTCTCCAGCTTCTGTTATCAGATTGTGCCTAATTGAATACTTTTTATTGTACAGCATGTGCTCTGTGTTATCCATGTCTAATAACAAAAATTGCCACCTTTCATCACTTGCTTTCTCTGTTGTGAAGTTGTCACATCAGATACTTGTGGCCTTTGCAGCTTTGTGGTCATTACAGATTATCATGACAGTGGAAGTTTTCTTGCTGCAGTTTTTAAACATGTATGACTGTTACAATAAAAGCATTTATTTTGTTCACACTTTTAAACATCTGCCTGAATTATTCATGAAGGAAATTACATTTCCTTAAGTATTAATTCTGTTAAGTGAAGGACAAAAACCAGTTAAAGAATAAATGGACCTGTTCCTAATCACACATAGTTGGTAAAACTGCAAATAATTATTTTAAGGGTCTTATCAGTTTTAGCTGTGTATTTTAAACACATTTCTCAAATAGCAAAAAGTTAATTTAAATGAGATACTTTATCTGTTACTTTTAAATGCAAATTTTGATGGCTGACTGCCCCTGCCTGTACAACTGGAAATGTGCTTGCAGACCTCTGTGGAGACCAGTTGGTTCCAGGAGCCTTAGTGTGCTTCACAAGGGTCTGGTGACCCTTGTGCTACCTCACCTGGGAGCAGGGGCATTGAAGTGCACATAAAGTGATTTCACTTCAAACTGCATCATCACAGAAGGGGGTAGATAGTTCAGTTTGGAGGGAGTGGGACCCCTTCACTCACTACAATATTGCTTTTTAATGGAGAAAACCTTCATTGCTTGGTTTCTTTGCCTGATTGATGATTCATTCCTTTATTTCATTGTAAAGAGCTGTTCAAGGCTGAGTGCTTTCTTCAGCTCTTGTAAATGACAATTAATTGTAGTTTGAAAGTCTCTTAAATTGAACATCCTTCCACTTGTGGGGTGACAAACCTTCCTGTTAAACAGCTGAAGTGGTAGTGGTGTTTTTAGATTAATCTTGGTTTTTTTCCTCTGAGTCTGTTAAGTTCAAACATTTCAGCTCATTCTGAAGAGTGATAGCAGCTTCCCTAAACAGTTTGATATTTTAAACATAGGATGGCAGAAAAAAAAAACCCAACACAACAGACAAAACCCACTAAAAACCTGTCACACAGATACTTTCTTTTTCATGTTCATTCATAATTCATTAATATACAGAGATTATTTTCATTCTTGAATTGACTGTTTTTCCCATGTTTTATGTTTAAAAGGTGACATGCTTTAGAACCAAGACAATTTATTTAGATAAATATTAAAAATAATTATTTTAGTGCATTTATAGACTTTGCTGTTTTTAGAAAGAATGCTTGGTTTGGTTATTTGAGTTATGGGTGTCCCTACTGTCAATATATAGACTGTTAAATGTCATGAAGAAAATTCCCTGATAAAATGGAAGATTTCTTAAGAGCATTCAGGGTAGGTTTTTACACTGATACAACAGGACTTCAGATAATCAGAACACTTTCAGTTGTATTCTAAAGAACAGCCTAAGAAAATTTATCAGAGCTGGTATAATCCTCCCTGCTCCAGATGCCCAAGTTCAGAAAGCATTCAGTGCTCAGCCCACTGGAGCTCTACATTGCTCCTCCAGAAGCACTGGTTGCTTTCCAGTGCCTGCTGGGAGAGTCTCCTTGACTTCAGCTCCTTAAATCACTGTTTACATCAGGATTATGCCTAAATTACACCTATTAATTGCTGGACTAATTGCTTTGAATTGCTAGTCTGGATGGCAGACACTGACTTTATCTTCTGCTCTCTGCCACTGAGACTTCTTTGTTTTGGGGTTTTTTTTTCCCTTTTTCCTATCCTTAATGTGCTACACTCCTTAGGGGTACATGGCCCTGTTTTATTCTTCTGGGGGAAATAACTCATGAGATGTGGTCTGAGAAGCTCTCCCCACCAAGTGTTTTCAGTCCACACACACTCCACAGCAGTGACAGTGCCTTCATTTTTATAATGCACTGACTGGCCAGTCAGCTGCTGCTGGTTCTTACCCTGCAGCCCAGCAAACAGAGCAGCTTTGTTTCTTAGTCTTAGATTTCTGTCTTTTATGTGACAAATTAATGAGATAATTCCCAGTTCAGTATATCCCAGAGCTCAGTGCCCTCAAGGGAAAGGCATCTTTCCACATGGAGCAGGATCAGCTGTTCTCACTGCTTTCCAGAGACTTGTCCTGTAGCTCTTTTCACCAACTTTCTGTTCCATGTCAGCTGTTGGCTCCCCTGGTGCTCCCCAGAGCACTCCCAGAACAGCAGTCAGTATGTTCTGGCTGGGCTGGTGCTGGATCATGGTTGCTGCATCTTGGATCCTTTGGGATGTGATCTCTGTTGTTCATTTGGTATTGTCAGTCCTGTTGCTTCATGGCTTAACAGCAGAATCCAAACTTTCACAAGTGGAAGCTGAAGTGAGCAAGATAAGATGAGCTTTTATTTGATTAGCATATGCTCCAAATGAAGCAAACCCTAATTAGCTGCCTTCAGCTCTGTAAAATCAAGCTGCACTCCATGGCCTGTGTCCTACTCTGTGTATCCTGGGCAGAGCTGTGCAGATGCTGCTGTTAGCAAGGTCCTGGTCACCTATGTCATTATATTCCAGCACATTCAGCACAATGTGTGACTGTGACAAACTCTGAGAACAGGAGCAAGGAGAAGAGAGGCAGAATATTTTGTATTTTCAGGCTCTGCTCATGAAAATCTGAGGTGAAGTTATGGGGGTGTAGGGGGAGAGACTTGTAACAACTGTTTGAGGTATTAAATGGGAGTGTGACAGAAGTGCTGGGATGGGAATAAGGTGAAAAGGGCATCAGGTTTTGACAAGAGATCTGTTTTTTGGGAGATGGCTTCCTCCTCTGCCAACCTCCCTCCTGTGGCTACTTAACTACAGGGGAAAGAATGATTTGAAATCAAATACTACTTTACTCATAGAAGTATGATGCACTGTAATGAAAGGGTATTTGGTTGAAGATCAAAACACCCTTTTTCCAAGCAAATTGCTCTTTCTCTTGGACTCAGTGCAGCATCAAAGTGGCAGTGCCCGCATCACTGGAGCCAGAGGCACGTTCTCCAAAGGCAGGTGCATCGGAAGTGGCATTCCCCTCTTGTTTTGCTTAGAAACTATTTGATAGCCCCCCCTCAAGAAAATCCTATGTAGGATGGAGCTGGAAGATACTCCTTTTGAATTGAAAAAGCTTCTCTGGCTAAAGCCCTGTTGATTCATAAAAAGATGTTTGTCCTCGAGGGTGTAATTGGAACTCTGGATTGCGCAGGAGCCATCAGAGCACTCAGTTAGAAACTGGGGTTTGAAACCAGTTTGGAGAGACCCTCTTTTGGCTGGTAGGCAGCTGTCACTTCCCAGTGCAAAGGGCTGTCAGGAACAGTTTGTCTGGTTAGAAATGCAGCAGAACCAGTCCTGCTAGACTGGTTTCCAGTTTGCAGAAGTAACAGAGAACGGACTCACGGGAGGATTGATAGAAGCAAGATGACCAAATACTCCTTTTTCATTTCACTCTGCTCCCATCAAGACTTGCTTTGGTAGCTTTGCAGTAGAGAAAGGTGCCTTTCCCATATTCCTGCTCAGCCCTAGGTGTGGGGAGTGCTCTGCTGGGGCAGTTTGCACACAGCAGAGCTTTGCCCCAGCGAGACCCGAGCGGTGTTACCTGCTGCACGTAAAGCGCCAGCGACTCCCCTTTTCACCCTGTGTTTGACAAGCTGTTGCTGGTTCTGTCTCTGATAGGAAAGAGAAACTCTTCAGAAGCAGCTGGACGAGGCAAACAGAGAAGCCCAGAAGTACCGTCAGCAGCTGCTGAAGAAGGAGCAAGAAGCAGAGGCCTATAGGCAGAAGCTGGAGGCCATGAACCGCCTCCAGACGAGCAAAGAAGCTGTTTAACCCCAAATGAAGCCCTGCAAAGCCTGTTACTCCCCAAACCCTGCAGTACCATCTTGGAACTGTACAGACATAGGATTGCATACTAGAGGAGATGCTACAAGTTGCTAACTGGACTGAAACCGTGAGCTCTGGTGAATTTCTTGTAACATAAAAACTCTTGAATTTAGAAATTGTGAAAAGTATTTAAAATGAAATACTGTAAATAGCTGGTTTTTTTACAGTTTCCAAATGAGTTGATAAATCTTTTTGAAGGGATCCAGAAACACGAGAAGCCAATGTTTTTGTGAAAACTTTGATTTTAGTATGAATCTAACCTCTGAAAAACAGAACAGTTTTAAGGGTGATGTTGTTGATTTAAGCTGTTAACTTGAAAACTGATCATGTGACAAAATGAATTAACAGTTATTTCTACATGGTAACAATTGAAAACTTCTCTGAATAAGACATTTCCAGGTGGAAATCTTTGTACAGCTTTAAGTAGTTGTCTCAGATTCTCTGAAAACCAATATTTTTTTTTAATTATTATTATTTTAGCTGGTGAAATTTTTATATTTAATTTCAGATATATCCAAGTAGATTTACATGTATATGAAGCTAATATTTTTTAAACTTTTCAGTTTGTACATATGCTGCATGTTTTTATAATTTCTACACCTACATCTTGCATAGGTATTTTTCAGCAAAGATGAGAAAAATGTTTAGCCTATAGGTCATTTGAAGTAAGATAGCAGCCAGTTTTATTGTGGATGGTATATATCTTGAAAGAATGTAATTTGTAATTAAAAAAGAAGAAAAAAAATCTGAATTTGCATAATAGAGGCAATTAAAAATGTGGTAGTGGAGGCATTGCAGCTTCACTCTGTATGTCTTACAGTTTTTCTGTACAAACAATTCATTGAGTGATGACCAGAAGGGAATGTCTCCACTGGAACATGAGCAGTGGCTCTTAGAATATTCCTATTGATCTCTTTTTTCCCTTGGAATTATTTCAGTGATGCTTTTCTTTCTGAACGGACTTTTGCATTTTAATTATGCAATTGGACAAGTCATTATTACTTTTTTTTCCTGTTGTAGTGATGCTCTTGTTCCCCACCATCATTGTTCTTCACTGTGATCCTGTGTTCATGTGTGTCTGTGCAGTGATCTACTCTGCTTTGGATTTAGAGAGCACGTTACATCCTCAGAGCATTGTCATATCTTCCCAAGATTTTTCAACCCTTGCTGTACTGCCTGAGGCAGGAGAGTGAGTGTTTCTCTCTCAGTTTTACAACTGGTGTAAGTGCAACACAGGGAGTGTTCAACAACTGGCCCAAGACCACGTGGATCCGTGCTAGACCTGGGAATGGATCCCAGGAGTTCCTGGCTTCTAGTCCTGTGCTTAGACTGAGCTGCCTTAAGATTGTTCAGTGCTGTGTTCCATTAAATTTTGAACTACTGTGCAGATTTCCTTTTTTTTTTTTTTTGTAAGATAAAACTCGTTGTGCTTTGCTTTGTTGTTCCATGTTTCACTGCTTTTATGGAATTGTTTATATAAACTTAAGCAAAAAGTCTAGTTTACCTATACTGTACACAGAAGAATTACCCTTAAAACTGTACTCTGGCCTACTTTTTCTATTTTACAATTAAATATCTTTTCCACATATATATAGTGTAGGATCAATTCCATTCCAGTTCTTTTGTGTGTGTGTTACAAGGTTGAAGCTGTGCATTTGGAAAAATAGGAAAAAAGGCTTAAAATGGCCTTCACAGGTAGGAGTGAAAGAATTGCCTTATCAACATGAAGTAAAATCTTCCTTCAGACTTTGGCTTGAGTTTATGGAATTGGCAGTTAGGGAAAAGTCCTAAATACCCTCATATTAGTATATATTTGGCCTCAGAGTAAGCAAAATCTAATAAAAAGAGGAAAATCTATGGTGGTGGTTTTTAGAAAAAAAAGATTTTCAAGGATCTAGTCCCTTGCTAGGAGCTGAAGCAAGGCTGGTGTGTTTCAGAGGTCTGTTCAGAAGCTCTCCACTGTGTCAGCACTGAACACAGGACCCAGTTAGGCAGGTCAGATGTGCTAGGCTCTAAATTCTGTGATCTGAATCATGTTGTGTGTCCTCACATCCCACAGCCCTAACTGCAGCTTAATCTCTGTGACCCCTTGGTGATGATAAGGATTTCAGTGTTGGCCTGAGCAGTGATAGTGGTAACAGTGGCAGTGGTCACATCCAAGTGGACAATTTCCCACGGCTCTGAGGCACAGACCTTTAGAGCAAACAATGAAAAGAACCTCTTCTATTCATTCTGCTTCCTGTGAGCAAATATTCTAGTCCTCATTGTCCATGAAAAAAACCCTCCTTCCAAGTGCAGGGTAGCTATAGCAAAAATTTCTTTATCACCAGCAATATTTACCCTCCCTGTAATTCCTTATCACCTGTTTTATTCTGGTTCCAAACAGATCCTGCTGTTTGTTCTCTTCTGCACAGGAGGAGAAACCAACCTGATGAAACCATCACCTTTGAGCCAAGGCCTGGAGCTTTTGTCACAGGGAATATTGATTGTGCAGTTTGAAAGCATTGTGAGGAGTGTAGCTTCTTATTTGCTGTTCCAAATCAAAATCATACAAGTAATTAGCTACCAGCTTTCTATGAGCAGAGGTTCATCTATATTCAGGTGTTAGTTACTTGGAATGACCAAGCATCTCAGTTGTTGAGAACTCAGCTCTTTTTGAGTTGGTCCTCTGCTTGATGCCAGTCTCCCCTTCTCCTGCTCCCCTTGTTCCCCTCATGTAGGTGGCATTTGCAGTAAAGCCAAATGAGGTTCATAAATTGGTACTGAGTGTGTGGGCAGCTTCTTTTTTTTCCAGAGAAATGTGAAGATACAGCAGATGAATTTGCAGTCAGACTTTTTTTATTCTCCACTCCTTTAAATACATTTTAATCAGTTGGGTTTTTTTGTCATTTCAGTGTAATCTGATGTGCATGTGTCAGAGCATCTTTGTCATATCTATGAGCCAGTTCTTTCTGCAATATCTAACCCCAGCAGAAGCTGGGAAGGGCTTCCCACTCCTCTGTAGAAAGTTCACTGTGGAGAAAAATGCAACAACTTGCTGGAGTAATGGAAGTGTTGAGGCATGGTGAGGCAGAAAACCCAAGCTGCCCTCAGACAGCTCTGCTGCATGATGGGAACAGAGCCAGTGCTGCTCAGTACCAGGGGAAGGGCCTGCCCAGCCTGCTGTCCTGTCTCAGCAGGGCCAGCCTGAGCTGGAGTTCAGGGGACAGCAAAAGCAGGGTGAGCCTATATATTGTGTTAAATACTAATTTCTCTTTCTGGTGCTTAGTTTGCAAGTCCTGCCTCTCTCTCTTCCCAGGGCTGCCTGGTAGCAGTGTAGAGAAAATGAGTTCAATCTGGTGAAGAAAAATGCTCAACTCTGGTGTCAAAGGTTGTGCTGCCAAAGATAGGTCAGGAGGTGTTTTCAGGTCTTAAAACTGGAACAAGGGGGAATCTACATGGCTGTTCTTCCATGGTGAAGGCCAGTCTGGGTGGAAGGCTTTGAGGAATTCTAGAGATCCAAGGCCACATTCTAGTGCTTATGCCTATTCTATGTGAGAAGAGCAATTACACTGGGGACAATAATGTGGGGACAATCCCTGTGGGGATGCAGATGCAGACTCTTCATAGTCCTACAATTCTTTAAGGAAAAAAAAACAAACCACCAAGCAAAACCAAGTTCCCTTCTGCAGTGTCAGTGTCTTGTTTTAAGGACTGCTACTTGTTTACTAGATTATCATGGCTGCTTTGATTTGGTTTTGGAAGCTCTTGAGGTTTTTCTCTCCCACAGTTCCGACGTTAATGCATCTTCTATTCCTGCCATGGATGACTGTGAGACTTCTGAAAGATTGCCGGAAAATGGAAAAGGGTTAGAGGCAGCTCCTTTTTAGTGGTGTGCATCCAAAGAGCACAGAGGAGAACACAGGAGAGACTAAAAGCTGGGAGGAGTTAGATAAACACTGCCCAATAACCTGCCTGCCTTAAACCTTCTCCAGAGTGCGTGAGTCTGAGAGATAAAGGGGGAGCTATAAAGGGTGAAGCAGCCAACAGGGCACCAGACCAAGCTGCCCACAGCTCTGGAAAGCTCGTGTCCCCTGTTTGGAGAGGTGCTCTGAGAAGGAATCAGTATGGAGCCTGAGGAGTACAGACAGAGAGGTGAGTGATCCTCTGCTTTTGGAAACAGGTACCGTTTGCTCACGGAAATCAATTGGTGGAGGACTGAGAGTGGGACCCCAAATGAGGATGGGTTATGAAGTCTTTATTGCACAGATGTCATTTAGACTTCCATCTGCTGAGGCTGAGACAAAAACATGTCCCGGGATTGAGCTGAAATTAATGGATTTAGGGGCAGTGGATGACTTGGGCTTTTTGTTCTTCCATTAACAACAATGGGGGCAAGCTGGAAAACTGATTCTGAATAAACTTGTGCTAAGGAGTTACAGCCAGTGGCTCTTTCCCAGCTGATAACATGAAACTTAAGTGATGTGGACACCATTCTGGTGATGGGGCTTCCAGGGCTGGAGGAGATTGCCTAAGAAGTGCAGAAAAGTTGTGGAGCTATGCAGCTGTCTTCAAAGGATGCACAAGGGAATGTGCCTCTAAAACAAGGGCAGCATGGGGCATTGTGAACATTTCATTTCTTTGAATGAACTTTCAGTTCATTTGCAGGCAAGAAAACCTGTCTATACTCTCAGTAATCAAACTGATTGTATTTTCAGGGTATATTTGAACTATTCAATAATGATACTGAAATAACCTTGTGAATCTGCTCTGTCCCCATGAAGCCTGTTCTAGAAACTGGCTTCTTATGTTATGAAGTGGAACAAGCAGGGTGTAGGAGAAAGGTTAGTTCCTGGGAACAGCATTCCAAGCCCTGTCCAATGCTAATACCAGAATGTGTGTGGTGCTAGTACCGCCAGTTAAGTTTTCTTGCAGTGAAAACTGAAAGCACTGGGTTGCTTCTTGCAGGGAAGGAGATGGTGGATTACATTTGCCAGTACCTGAGCAATGTGAGAGAGAGACGGGTGATTCCTGATGTGCAGCCAGGGTACATGAGAGCCCAGCTGCCAGACTCTGCCCCCATGGACCCAGACAGCTGGGATGACATCTTTGGAGATATAGAGAAGATTATTATGCCTGGGGTAAGAACTAAAGTATAATCATGACAGGAAAAAGCCCTTCCTACCTGTGGTGAACACCCAATCATGGCAGTGCACAGGCTCTGTGCAACATTTACCTAGCAACCAAAATGTAAAGTCTTGTAGGTGTTATGGAGATGACTGTTGTGTTCCTAACTCCAACTTTAGGAGATGTATTTTCGAAGTATTTGATATGTTAAAAATAGCTCATGTTTGTTTAGAGGGAAACAATGATTTCCTGACACTGGTGAGTTTAGCTTCTCAAGACCTCCACCTGCTGCTGATGTGCATCATCTCAATTGGAGATGTGGAAGCTCAGGCACAGCAAAGTGAAACACCTCTTGCCCAAGGTCATGTACATACAAGACTTGTCTCCTGCTGTTTGGATGTAAAGATCTCCTTTTTCTTGTAATTAATAGTGCAGATTCTGCTAAGGGAGTTCGTATCACCAAATTAAAAGCTTTATATAAGAAGCTGTCAAAGTCTTTTAACATTTTCTTTAGGTGTTTGCAGAAAGCTGTTCTGATGTAGAAGTGTTCATGTTAGACTTACACTGGTGTCCCACACACAGGCTCCTTTAGGTGTATATAGGGGCTATATAACTGTCAGCTGCTGTGTGTAGCTAAAGGCAAGCTGTTGTTGGACATTCAAATGAGCAAGAACAACTTTATTGCAAGGATTCCCCTTAGAAAGATAAATATTTTGATAAATATTTCTGACTCAATTGTGCAGTGTTCAGAAGACCATCCCTTCCTGTTCAGAATGTTGTCTGTTTCATTCAGATAAATGCTTTTGCTGTAATTTGAATTTATCTCATAACGACCCAGCATTATCATTTGCTAGTTCTGCACTCCTGGTGATACCATCTCTGTAGCTTTCTGCTAGCAGATCTATAATGGTGCATGCTATGTTGCTGGGATCCTTTTCCATCCCTTTAAACAGATGCTAATCATTATGTTTTGTGCAGAATTTTGTGACATTTCCAGACTTAACTTGTAGATCATTTTCTTCCAGGTAGTCCACTGGCAAAGTCCACACATGCATGCCTACTTTCCAGCTCTTACTTCCTGGCCTTCACTCCTTGGAGATATGTTGGCTGATGCAATTAACTGCTTGGGATTCACATGGGTAATTTATTTTTTTCAGTTATTTGTGATATTCATCTCCTGTGTATATTATGCAGGAGCAGGTCACAGTCATTTTTGTCTTGTTCTGTGAATCAGTATCATTATTTACTTTAACCAACTGTATCTTATTTGCATAAAGTGATGAATAAATAACAAATAATATGAGAGCAGCAATTACCTGGTAGTAAGAGGTGAAAGATGGAAATATTCTACTAGAAGTTTATGTTTTCTAATTCTTCACATATCCCACTGTGAACATTGTTCCTTGTCAGCTACTCTCAGGGCCAAGGCTGTTACACAAGCAGAACAGCTTCCATCTTTCTTTTTTTTCCTACTTTTCAGAAAGCCTCCCTTAACTCTCAGCTGGAAGCTGGGTCAGTGCCCTCTCTCTTTAGGGACTAAGGGTATGTACTTGTGTGGTGAACTGCAATTCCATACTTTAGGCTCAAATGGCTTATTGTGAATTTTTTTAATTACTACAATTATTGATAGTTTAGAAGCTCAGCAGTGAGGTGATGCAGGTAATCTGGGGAGAGCTTTTTAAGGAGGTTGAGAGTCTCTCTATTTTGAGTTCAAAGAGAGCAACTGGTAATGAGCAAGGTACACAGAGCTCCCCCTCAACCTTACCACAGAGATCTGTATTACAGAACCCACCAAGCAAACTGATACCTACAAGAGCCCTGTGTTCTGCTAGGTATGGGCCACAGTATTAGTTAGCTGCTTACATAGCCAGTGCTGCAAAGCTTGTCAGCTGCCTTTGTTTCATCTAGGTGACATTTCTCCCAAGGCAATTAAAAAGTGTTAATAGCTACTAATTAAATGTGATATGAGGTGTAGCCTAAGGGTTATACTCCTGTGTTCAAAGGGTGAGTTATAACAATTCTCTTTTTTTTTTCTAGGCTTCCAGTCCAGCCTGTACAGAACTGGAAATGAATGTGATGGATTGGTTGGCTAAAATGCTGGGCCTCCCAGATAAATTCCTGCACCACCATCCTGACAGTGTGGGTGGAGGAGTATTACAGGTAGGGGAGGTCATAGGTGGCCTTATCAACATTTTGTTTGCACTCAAGTGAATTTCCATTTTGCTAATAGTTTTCCTGCAGGCAAAACCAATGAGATTTGCTCTCTGAGTCAGATTATAGAGACAAATCCCAATTTGAAATTACTTTCCTGAATTTTAGTATTAAATATAGAAGATTATAAAATAGGAATTGTTATTGCTTTTAGTCCTAATTGTGTAATGGACAAGGACCAGGTAATCTTGTGCCCTTACTAAGGGTAAATGAGAGTCAGATTTGGTTTCTTCAGTCTGTTTCACATCACTAGATTATTCACTGAAGTGAGTTTTACCCAGAGAGGGAATCCTTGTCACTGGCCTTTTTGCCAGTTGTCCTTAGCCACCCAATAAATTAATTTTCCTTTTTTTTTAATGTCTAGTTTGTGAGTTGTTAAGATCAAGGTCTGAACCTTTAGCTCCTTTCCTCAGCAAATGTCCCCTGGAATCAGTGCTGAGTTGCTATAAAGAGCTTGGCTCAGGTTTGCCATTTTTATGGGAGGTACTACATTTTACCTGTAGAACAACAAAAGGAAAATGTGATTTATTTGCTCTCTCCAACTTGGTTATGCATGTTAAAAACATACAGCAGTTAAAAGACTTTGTTTTGTGTTGCTGGCCCATCAGCTGGTGAGTTTCCACTGCATCCCAGAGAGCTGCAGTGGAAACACAGGAGGCAGTGGGCACTGCAGCGCCTCAGGAAATCCCTGATAAAGCAGCAGTATGTTGCAGTAAATGAGCAATGTCTTTGCAGAGCACTGTGAGTGAATCAACCTTGGTTGCACTGCTAGCTGCCAGGAAAAGCAAGATTCTGGAGCTGCAGCTTTCTGAGCCAGGCACTGATGAGTCCTCCCTCAATTCTCGCCTCATCGCTTACGCATCCGATCAGGTAGGTTTTGATGTTACCAACAGATTCCCTTCTGCTGTCCCACCCAACCCACACCACATGAACACACATTTCTGAGAGAAAAACACAACCACCAGTGCCTCACAAGCATGCATGTGCCCCTCTGATGTTGCTTTCTGCAGCAAAATCCGTGGGAGAGGAGGTTTTGTGGGGTGTTCACAGTCCTCGAGAGATTTTTGCATGACTCACTTCAGAGCTTCCTTCCTGTTTTTCACCAAACCCTGCTCCAGTAACTAGGTGCTGATCTTATGGTGCTTCAGATCTTGTTTCTTCAGTCTCCACTCAGACAGGCACATCCCTCTGGTCTCCACTCAAGGCCTCTGTGCCTGTTGTTGGAGGAGCCATCTGCACAGTGCTGACTGCCTGCAAACTGTCCTTGGGCTGCTGAACTGAGCAACTGTGCCCCCTGTGAGAACTTCTTTAGTTAACCTCTTTAGTTACTCTCTTCCTGTAACTAAAAAGGCTTTTCTTGTGAGGGGGTTTAGGTCTACCCAGAAGTAGGCACACTTCAGGGTTTTCTTATGGCAAATGAACAGAGGTTGTCCCATTTCTGGAGACTCCTTTAAGATCTGAGTTTTGATAAATAGCTTTTTGAACACAAGGTGAGGATGCCTATTACTATAATTTAGCAACAAATACCCAATAAATGGAGCATATGCATTCCTTGGAGTTATGGTACATGGTTCTTTTAGTTACAAAGAAACAACTTTTAGACTTATTTTACTATGCATTATAATAAAGACCTTATCTCTGCTTTTCTTTCAATCACTATATTTTATAGACCATAACTTATCACAGCTGTTCAGCCCCAGAGCTTGCTTTCTTCTTCATTCTTTTTATAAAGGCCCATTCTTCTGTGGAAAAGGCTGGCTTGATTTCTCTGATGAAGATGAAATTTCTGCCAGTGGATGAGAACTTTTCCCTCAGAGGTGAAACTTTGAAGAAAGCCATTGCAGAAGACAGAAAGAAGGGCCTAGTACCAGTCTTTGTAAGTTCAGCTTTCTGGTTGGGGATATTGACATAGTGTTGTATTCTTAATGTTGACAGAAAATTACATCTTTAACATTTGTTATTGTATTAATATATATTAGCAAAAGGTTAAAACGTATACAAGAATTCCTATTTTAGTGAAGAATTGTTTTCAATATTATTTTGACTGTGATAAACTTTCTATTTCTAAAGTGCTGCATCCATTTAGTTTAAAAAAAAAAAAGTGATCTTAACAGGTTTGTTTTCCTTTAGGTTTGTGCAACTTTGGGTACAACTGGTGTCTGTGCTTTTGACAATCTCTCAGAACTAGGTCCAATTTGTAAGTATCTTTTTTTTTCCTGAGATGAGTAAGAGAATTTTTCATGCCAAAACCAAGGAGAGTAGAAACACCAATCACCTGAGTTTTTTAGACGTGTCTCAAAGATCAGTGGAGTTTCTCTTTGCAGTGATTTCTGTAGGATTTAAATTAGGATGTTAAAATACATTCCATACAAGGTGGATGATATCAGTTTGCCAACTGATAAATCTTTATTAAGTGGTTAGTCAGGGAATAGAGACTTTACAGTGCAAAGTGCAGTACTGTAGGATGGATACATAAATATTTAACCTAGAAAAGGAGTTTTGAAGATAGTGCTTGGTAAGACATTCTTTGTAGACAATAGTTCAGTAGGCAAATTTGACAAGGTTGCAGATTTTGTTGCAGATTAAATTCTGACAGGTAAGTAGCTGCTAAAGATCTGTGGCACTTACCTTTATGGGTCAGTGTGGCTTCTATCTCTGGATCCTTTTTGCTTGCCACCATGTCTCTGTTCTGACTGTACTGTAATTTCACTTAGTAAAAAGGTGAGTCAGAGAAAGCAAACATTAAATATCCTCACTCATATGAAATGTGGAATAGTCAATTCTGTTACAGATCCTTCTGGTTTAACTAATATTCTGTGGTTTAGAGTTCTGGATCCACAACTAGAAAGTGAAACTAGTTGTGAGTTGTTTGTCTTGCTTGCTGTTTTGTTGTCAGCCTGTCCACCTCCTGCAAAAACATGCAGCTAGTTTTCAGAGAGGAGAGTTTAAGGATATAATTGGATTCCTCATGTCCCTTCCATAACAATCTCAATTCCAACAGGTGATGCTGAGGGACTCTGGCTTCATATAGATGCTGCTTATGCAGGAACAGCATTTGTGTGTCCTGAATTCAGGTTGTTCTTGGATGGAGTGGAATATGCAGATTCCTTTACTTTCAACCCTTCTAAATGGATGATGGTTCATTTTGACTGCACTGGATTTTGGTGAGTAAAGACAAGCACAACACCACAAGGATAATGTGCACATTGTGAAGTCTTCCTCTGCACAATTTTTTTTTGCTAAATACAGTTCATTCTGCAATTGACAGGGTTAAGGATAAATACAAGTTGCATCAAACCTTCAGTGTTAACCCTGTCTACCTCAGACATCCCAATTCAGGAGCTGCTGTTGATTTCATGGTAAGTTGTTCTTGGAGTTGATATTTTTAAGTTGCCTATGAAATGTTCAGACAGGCTGAAATTCCTCACACTCTGGAAGGTGCTTATCTAGTAGTTGGTCTTATGACATAAAAGCATGACACCAATTCTACTGAGATTAAATAATGCAGATTAAATAATAAAACTTTGAAATGAGCCTTGGTTATGAAAGTTAATGAAAAAATTGCTTTCAGAAATAGAGATTGAAGTATTTAAGATTTTTTTACACAGCCTGGCCTTTTTTAGGTAATTTCTGTGCATTGTGTTGTTGAGGTGATTCCTACTAATGGCATTTGGGTTGGTTTTCTTGTGTCTCTGATATGTAATAGGAAGGAGTAAGCAATGGAAATACCATGCTCTGAAACAGCAGCAGAATGATTTACATTTTCTATCAGACTGAAGTATTTATATGAGCTGAGGCATTTCAGATCAATTTCACAGAAGCTATCAGTACAGTCAAACAAAAGAATATTCTCTGCCAATTTTCTGCTATGATCTCACCCTGGTCCTGAAAAGATAATTGTTTTGAAATCAATAGTGCTTCTCACTAGTGTGAGTGTAGAGAAGGGAGGGAAAAATGTACCAAGGAGTCCCTCTCGTGGTTAAATAAGACCCTGCACCCACCCTGTGTAGCTCCCTGCAGGTATTTCTTTCCAGGCTGTGTCACACTTTTCCATGCAGTGAGTGTTATTTCCATTGGAATTAACTGTACTGACTCTCACTGTTTATAGTTGATTCAAGAAAACGTTCAAGGCAGCTCTCCATAGGCAAATGGTAGGAACTGAAGTGAGCACTCAGTCCTAAACTGTAAATGGACACCTCTTAAATGGATAATTCTTTCTAAGTGAAAAAAGGTGTTATTAGCTGGTAATGAACCACAAATTGTAAGCATATCTAGGCCACAAATGAAGCAGAATAGCCAAAATCTTTTATTTGCCACCAAGATACTGAAGGGAATGGAGCATCTCCCTGCTGAGGAGAGGCTGAGGGAGATGGGGCTCTTTAGCCTGGAGAAGAGGAGACTGAGGGGGGAGCTCAGCAGTGTCTGTCAATATGTTCAGGGCAGCATAGGCAGGATGGAGCCAGACTCTGCTCAGTGCCATCCAGTGACAGGACGAGAGGCAATGGGAATCAGTTGGAGCACAAGAGGTTGAGGGGAAACACAAGGAAAAACTTGTTCCCAGTGAGGGTGGCAGAGCCTGGCAGGGGCTGCCCAGGGAGGTTGTGGAGTCTCCTGCTCTGGAGACATTCCAGCCCCCCCTGGATCTGTTCCTGGGTGACTTGTCTAGGTGATCCTGCTCTGGCAGGGGGGTTGGACTAGATGATCTCCTAGGTCCCTTCCAACCCCTGACATGCTGTGATTCTATGAAATGTAAATATGCAGACACAGAGTTTCTATGGTGACTATTTCCTAGGCTTAGCAGACGAAGTTACTGTGTCCCTTTCTGACCCTAGTCTGAATCCACAGGGCTCCAGGGGATGCTCCTGTCTGGGGTGTTTTGCTCACTGCTGCCCTGTTGTGTTTTCCCAGCACTGGCAAATCCCCCTGAGCCGTCGGTTCCGTTCTCTGAAGCTGTGGTTCGTGATCCGCTCCTTCGGGGTGAAGAAGCTGCAAGCTCACGTGAGACAGGTATGAGCACTGGCAGTGCCAGCCTCAGGGGTTCTCTTCATTTGCTGTAGCTCAGTTTAATAATCACAGGGATGCAGTTGGGAGTGACAGCAGCCCTCTCACCCCCCACAGCACATCTGCACTCTAGACCGGGTGCTGATTGTCTGTGGAAATGGACTGTGTAGACAAAACCTTTCCTGAGCCCTTCTTGGAAGCAACAGGGAAGGGAGAGTCCCAAGAAGTCAGTGGCTTCTGCACTGTCCTGAGGACTAACCTGTAGAAGCTCTCTTTGAGGCAGCTCTCTGGGAGGCAGGCTGTGCTGGCTGCTGAACCCACTCCTGGGAAAATCTACAGGCTAAACTCTTTGGTGGAGTCAAAATCCAAGGGATCGTGCTGTGGATCAAGGAGTGTCACAAAAGGACTCTGATCTGAGAGAGAACATTCTATTTATACAATTTTATATATTCTATATATAAATATATATAAATTTATTTTTTTTTTTTAAATATTCTATTTTATACATTCTATTCCAATGTATATTCCTGATACTCATGTTCATTTTAAAAGGTTGGGCAAATGGAGACTTTAAAAGGCTTTACAA
>VYZU01030597.1:0-41779 GCA_013401355.1 Ceyx cyanopectus | reverse complement strand
TGTGTTCCTGGGTGACTTGGTCTAGGTAACCCTGCTCTGGCAGGGGGGTTGGACTAGATGATCTTCTAGGTCCCTTCCAGCCCCTAATATCTGTGACTTGCCTTAAATGCAGTTTAAGACTCTTAAGCTCAGGTTCATGACTCCCTGACTAATATTACAAACCTTCTCTGAACATTAACAGTCTGCATCTGTCTGTAGTGAAAGCAAGTGCCTTCTCACCCCCCATACATACTTAGAGAGGTTATGTCCCTTTCAGGGAGTCTGATCATGTGTACATGTGCGAGCTGAAACGAAAATAACCTGAGTCTGATAACTCTGCTGATAATATTCAGACTTGGCTGCATTAAGATCAGATTATGGAAAGATCAGAAGACAGCTGTTGCTCTGTGGGAGGGATCATCTCATGGTTGTGGGCTAGCCTGGGACACTTGGCTCTCACTAGGTTTTCTTCTTAATCTCTGCCAGGTTGCTTTTTTCTCTTTGCCTACATTTAAACTGGGACATGTAAACCACTCAGCACTTTTTCAAATTATTAATTGGGAATTTACCCCAGATCCCACATTAGGGTAGGTTTTACTGGCCTTTTCTGCAATGTGCTGGTGCTCTTGGGAGTTAAGCTTTGTTGTGTGATAGTTAGGAAACACCAGAGCTCCAACTAGGTCCTTTGTGGAATGATGCAGCTGAGGGGGCAGGACCTTTGGAAGTGCATCTCCAAATCCATTTATATTTTATGTTTACCTAGTCACTAAAGCAGGGGTAACAGCACCACTAGCTCCAAAGGCTGTGTTATATCAAGAAGGCATGAAGGATATCTTGGCTTGGTGGATCAATGATGAGAATAATTTCTGTTTTAATAGTTGAGATTTTTACTAGCCAAGACAAATTAGACCATAGCATGAGAGTATCTGTCTTCCTAGAGCCTAAAACTACAAAAGACTATAATAAATGTGCAAGTAAATATGGTATCTCTTCCCTATACTCCACCCATTTGCAGTTCCAGGGCCTTTCTGATGCTTCTCCTGTGCTTTGTGGGTTGTTTTTTTCTGTGCTTTTAGGCCACTGTGGAACCTGTGCACACTGAAGAGTTGATAATACTGTCATCAGTGGAAGCCCAAGAGCAAATAGGTTTATGTTTGCAGTAGTCAAGGAACTGTTGTAGATGCCTGCCTGTCTTCAGTCATNTGATCAGCAGCACAGGGTCAAGCTGGGAGGCCTGTGACCAGTGGTGATCCCCAGGGATCAGTCAAAACTCGATTAGTTTTGTTCAGTATCTTCACCAACAACCTGGATGAGGGGATAGATTGTACCCTCGTCAAGTTTGCTGATGACACCAAACTGGGAGGAGTGGCTGACACAGCAGCAGGCTGTGCTGCCATCCAGAGAGACCTGGACAGGCTGGAGAAATGAGCCAAGGTGAACCTCATGATGTTCAATAAGGACAAGTGTAGAGTCCTGCATCTGGGGAGGAATAGCACCAGGCACCACTATAGGATAGGGGTTGATCTGCTGGAAAGCAGAGGATCTTAAATGAATAGAAGTATAATTTGGTGTTGTCAGAAAACATAAAATTGGGTTTTAATTAATTATTTTATATCATACTACAGGTTTTACATGCTGATAAAAACCTTTTCTGAAAATTTTAAACTACATAGAGTTTGGCTTTATGTGGTGGAAGCAGGGAACTTTAACTCTTTAAACAGAACTTAGTAACAACAATAGATGGGTAAGACAGAAATTCAAGAAAAGTGCAGGAGTACTTTCTTCTACATTAGTAACCTGCAGCTAACAAGTTAATCCTCTAATTCTGCAGAGCTCTGGAACTGTTAAATGTCAAAACCTGGTCAAAGTACCCAGGCAGTCACTGGGTTTTCCCCGCTCTTTTGACATTTGACTTGCCAAGATTAAATAAATATAATTATTATGACACAAGAAGCATGGCTTATTTGGATTTAGGACTTCCTAAGGAGATGATTATTGTTGGATATAAAATAATTACATTAAAACGTATACATTAAACATTAGATCCACCTGCATGTGTTCCTGGGTGACTTGGTCTAGGTAACCCTGCTCTGGCAGGGGGGTTGGACTAGATGATCTTCTAGGTCCCTTCCAGCCCCTAATATCTGTGACTTGCCTTAAATGCAGTTTAAGACTCTTAAGCTCAGGTTCATGACTCCCTGACTAATATTACAAACCTTCTCTGAACATTAACAGTCTGCATCTGTCTGTAGTGAAAGCAAGTGCCTTCTCACCCCCCATACATACTTAGAGAGGTTATGTCCCTTTCAGGGAGTCTGATCATGTGTACATGTGCGAGCTGAAACGAAAATAACCTGAGTCTGATAACTCTGCTGATAATATTCAGACTTGGCTGCATTAAGATCAGATTATGGAAAGATCAGAAGACAGCTGTTGCTCTGTGGGAGGGATCATCTCATGGTTGTGGGCTAGCCTGGGACACTTGGCTCTCACTAGGTTTTCTTCTTAATCTCTGCCAGGTTGCTTTTTTCTCTTTGCCTACATTTAAACTGGGACATGTAAACCACTCAGCACTTTTTCAAATTATTAATTGGGAATTTACCCCAGATCCCACATTAGGGTAGGTTTTACTGGCCTTTTCTGCAATGTGCTGGTGCTCTTGGGAGTTAAGCTTTGTTGTGTGATAGTTAGGAAACACCAGAGCTCCAACTAGGTCCTTTGTGGAATGATGCAGCTGAGGGGGCAGGACCTTTGGAAGTGCATCTCCAAATCCATTTATATTTTATGTTTACCTAGTCACTAAAGCAGGGGTAACAGCACCACTAGCTCCAAAGGCTGTGTTATATCAAGAAGGCATGAAGGATATCTTGGCTTGGTGGATCAATGATGAGAATAATTTCTGTTTTAATAGTTGAGATTTTTACTAGCCAAGACAAATTAGACCATAGCATGAGAGTATCTGTCTTCCTAGAGCCTAAAACTACAAAAGACTATAATAAATGTGCAAGTAAATATGGTATCTCTTCCCTATACTCCACCCATTTGCAGTTCCAGGGCCTTTCTGATGCTTCTCCTGTGCTTTGTGGGTTGTTTTTTTCTGTGCTTTTAGGCCACTGTGGAACCTGTGCACACTGAAGAGTTGATAATACTGTCATCAGTGGAAGCCCAAGAGCAAATAGGTTTATGTTTGCAGTAGTCAAGGAACTGTTGTAGATGCCTGCCTGTCTTCAGTCATTTCCAGCAAGATCACACAAAATAAAACTAAAAAACAAAACAAAACAAAGCAACCAAACAACCAAAAAAACCCACAAACTAACAAACAAAACAACCCACAAAAAAGTCCTGGTTGAAAGAGCTTTTAATCTCTACTCAGCAAGATGCATCAAGGTGAGACCAAGCAAACATCTGAGAATTGTGACATTGGAAACACTTCTGTCCCAGGACAGTTACATTCTTTTTCAGTACCCAGATCCAGAGATGAACATGTTCTTTAGTTCTCCCAGTTTGTCAGATCCTTAAAGTAACTTTTCAGTAATTCACTGGGATGGTACTTGAGATAACTTTTAGTCTTGAGTTCTTAGTGATTTAATTGCTTTTTGTAGCCTTTTTTTTGTCTGTCAGTCTGGATGGATATGTAAGGAACAAAATGACATTACACCAGCCTAACCTTCTTTGACAAAGCTGTGAGGGTGGAGCAGAAGCAAATGATGACAAATATCATGCTTGTTACCAGTAGGCAGAGTTGTGTAGAGTGGATGGGTTTGTTATAAGCATTTTATAAGGGCCATTTTCACTCTGCACCCAGAGAATAATTATTGTGGTATCCTTATCCTGTCAAAGGTTGTATGGAAAGGATGCAAGGAGTGCCTGGTCTTGTTTCATTAGTGATCCATATGGAGTAGGTCTGTCTGGGATGAAGTTAGCTTTCTTTATAGCCACCCATACCCTGCTGTGTTTCGAATAGGTTAATGACACGCTAGGGTTTTGGCTGGTGATGAGCTGAACCTTTACAAGGCTTTCTCTTTCTCCCACTCTGTCCCCCCACAGCAGCTACATTGAGGGTAAGCAGGGGACACAACAGTGACAGCCAACCCATACTAACCAAGGGGCTGTTCCCTGCCCTGTGACATCATGCTCAGCAGTCAAAACTGATGGAAGAGATTTTTGGGTAAGGTGGGCGCTGCTCAGAGACTGTCTGCTTTTACAAGTGGTGAATTAATGCCTTTGAATCACTTGTTGGTTGGGTTTCTCCATCCTCTCTGAGGTGGAGAGTAAGCAAGTAGCTGTGAGGTGCTTAGGTGCTGACTAGGGTCAACAGCCCCAATAAGATATAATAAGACTATGAAATTAGCAGAAAACACAAAGTTTGTTGATATTAAAAGCATGTCTGGATACGATTTATGTCTCCGTGGTAGCTGGAGATAGATTATATGATTTCTTTCAGCACTATGAAGTCTCCTTAGCTAAATGAAGAAGTAAGACTTTAATGACACGAAGAATTATATCTCCTTCCTCAGTTGTCCTAGACTATAAAGATCTGTCTTAGTTAAGTTAGGCTCAGCTGCATCATCTGCTCTTGTTGTGGACAAAGAGCACATGCAGACAGTGACAGTGGCTCAGCTGACATATGACATCTGACGACTTTGGCAGACTCTGTGCATTGAGTCTCACTGATTCCCCGCTGTGCTGTGCCATGCCATGAAATATCCCTGATATCTGAGTGGCCTCACAGGAAGAAAATAATCCTCTACCACTGCAGGTTGCATTCACAGTCAGAATTGATGTAGCTCTCCTGATGTGGCTGGATGAGGAGCTGATATCATGAATAGTTTCCACCCACCTTGTGGGTAACACACAACAGCACTGCAGGAAGGCTGTGTTTTGCTCACTCAACTTCAGGGGATCTTTAATTCAGCATGGGTTTTAAAACTGTTAGCTGCAGATATGGCAATTTCCTCTTCAGATTAATGAAAGGTGCCACAACAGAAATGACTGACTGGGTGTCACTGCTGTGTTGTGACAGGCTGTCCTCGAAGAAGAAGTGACTGATGGCATGTATAAAACAGAGCCATTATATGTGCTGTTTTTCTTGAAACAGTACCTGGGATGTGGGCTGTCACTCAGAGTGCTGGAGCACACACAGTGCTATGGTGAGGGGTAGTGTGTGCAGTGAGCTAGCTGCCAGAGTGATGTTTTTACCTTCAAACAACATTGTCTATTTCCAGCCAGCATCTAGCCATAATAAAAGGATCTATCCTATACATTGTCTAAAACGTGAGACTTCAGGCTGCTAGGAGCTCTTTGATACTGACAGCAATATTAAAACCAGTTTCTGAAACAGGCTGATGCCCTTTTTCCCCTGGAGCACAGTTCAAGCCAATCGCAGTGCCCCATGGCAGCATCTTTTCATGGCTGCAGAAGCCTCCAAAGGCCTCAGCTGAAGACTCCTATTTCTCTGTGCTCTACAGATGGTTTGAGGACCCCTTTCAATAGGTTTCACAGACTGCTGTGGATGCAGTGATCATAGAATCATAGAAGGTTTAGGGCTGGAAGGGACCTCTAAAGGGCATCTAGTGCAGCCCCCCTGCAGGGAGCAGGGACACCCTCAACTAGACCAGGCTGCTCAGAGCCTTGGCCAACCTCACCTGCAATAGCTCCTGGGTAGGGGCCCCAACCACCTCCCTGGGGAGCCTGTGCCACTGATCCACCACCCTCAAGGGAAACAACTTCTTCCTGATAGCCAGTATAAATCTACTCTCATTTAAACCCATTACCCCTCATCCTTTCACTACAGGCCCTTGGAAACAACCCCTCTCCAGCCTTTCTGTAGCTCCTTCAGGTACTGCAAGGTGGCTCTAAGGTCTCCCCAGAGCCTTCTCTTCTCCAGGCTGAACAACCCCAGCTCCTTCAGCCTGTCCCCATAGCAGAGGTGTTTCAGCCTCTGAGCATCTTTGTGGCCTCCTCTGGCCCCGCTCCATCAGCTCCATGTCTTTCCTGTGCTGAGGGCTCCAGAACTGGATGCAGTGCTCCAGGTGAGGTCTGAGCAGAGCAGAGCAGAGGGGCAGAATCGCCTCTCTCCATCTGCTGGCCACATTTCTCTTGATGCAGCCCAGGATGCCATTGGCCTTCTTGGCTGCCAGTGCCCACTGCTGGCTCATGTCCAGCTTCTCATCCACCACACACATGATGAAAACATGGTCCCAGGGGGATCTAAACCCAGCCTGGTTTCTGACCTGCCTGCAAGTCCTGCAACAAGTTGCTCGCATGCCTCTGTCTGCATCTGTTGTATGGAGGTGATGGGATCAACTGTGTTTGGAGTCAGTGGAAGGGGAAGATGTGTCCAGCTGTGCACCAGTGCTTCTGCATGATATGAAACATTGCAGATGAGCTAGGGAAGGAGATAGGGCCACCTTCCATTCCCAGAATGCTAGGGGTTGGAAGGGACCTAGAAGATCATCTAGTCCAACCCCCCTGACACAGCAGGGTCACCTAGACCAAGTCACCCAGGAACAGATCCAGGCGGGTCTGGAATGTCTCCAGAGAAGGAGACTCCACAACCTCCCTGGGCAGCCCCTGCCAGGCTCTGCCACCCTCACTGGGAAAAAGTTTGTCCTTGTCTTTCCCCTAAACCTCTGTTGCTCCAACTGACTCCCATTGCCTCTTGTCCTGTCACTGGATGACACTGAGCAGAGTCTGACTCCATCCTCCCTACACTCACCCTTAACATATTGATAGACATTGATGACGTCTCCCCTCAGTCTCCTCTTCTCCAGGCTCAAGAGCCCCAGCTCTCTCAGCCTCTCCTCAGCTGGGAGATGCTCCACTCCCTTCAGCATCATTACTTGGATTGGACTCCGGACAGAAAAAATTCTACCTTGTATTTGTTCTAAAAACCAGATTGCCTGTAATCCCACCATTTCCCACAAATCTCCATGCACAAAATTGTGTCTCAGTGTCCTGAGGAGCTCTTTTTGGTTCTGTGCCATGTTACAGTACATCATTTGTGAAGCTGAAGTTGGCTTTTCAGTGAGGTAGCAGGTACATTATTATGTTATCCAGTGCTTTATTTTAAAACTGCTTTTAATTTTTTTTCTTTCCTTTTTAAGGAAAATTATTTCTGGGAAAAGCACGTTGCACAAACTTAGAATCACAGCTCACTGCTTCTGCCTTCTTTTGCTTTTCCTCCTCCTTCCAGACCAGGACGAGAGAGCGGCAGAGCTCAGCAGGGAGCAGAACGAGAAGACCATTCGCAGCACGCAGACGGCTCTCCGCAATTTCCGAGAGTTCCTTATCTCCAAATACCCCTCCGAGACCCGGGAGATCTTTGTCATCCCCTGCAAAGAGCTTGACGCCTACCTGGCTTCCTTCTTCGTGGACGCCAGACAGAAGGATGGGTCTGAATACGAGCCGAACAGCCTGGCCAACTACCAGTGCGGACTGGAGCGCTATCTCAAAGAGCACAGGTATGGATACAGCATTACGAGGGATAAGGAGTTCAAGAGGTCCCAGGAAGCTCTGAAGCAAAAGCAGATAGAGCTGAGGTGCAAAGGGAAAGGAAACAAGCCACACAAATCCATGAAGCTCACCTTCGCCGATGAGCTCATCCTGCGCAAAAGAGGCTTGTTGAGCCGCTACAACCCCGAGGGGCTGCTGAACCTCGTGTGGCTCAACAACACCAAGGCATTCGGACACTGCACGGGTTTCCACGGATCCACCCTCAAGTGGGGAGACATCCGCCTGCGCGTCACAGAGACCGGCTTGGAGTACCTGGAGTGGATGGGGCCGGACAACGGAGACGTCAACGCCAAGAGCAAGAGGGGTGGGACGGACTCCCGCGTCTACGCCACCCAGCACTCCCCGCAGACCTGCCCCGTGCAGGACTACAAGGAGTACGCCCAGAGGCGGCCTCCAGCCATGCGTTACGAGGACGCCCCTTTCTACCTCTCCATCAAACCGGTCGTCAACTTGGCCGCCCTTCACTGGTACAACTGCCAAGCCTTGGGGAAGAACAAGCTGGCCAAGATGGTGAAGACCATGTGCGAGAAGGGCAACATCCCTGGCCGTAAGACCAACTTCAGCGTCTACCAGAGCTGCAGCACCCTCTCGGAAGCACAGAGCAACCAGCTGGTGCTGATCTGCAATAACCTGAGCCAGCAGGCTGCCCAGTCCATGGCAAGCCACTCCAACACCGGCAACTTCATAGTGTCAGCGTCCTATGACTCCTCCTCCGACACAGCCTGAAAGAGGGATATGTGAACTCCTTTTGGTTTGGTTTGGTTTGGTTATTTTTCCTTTTTGTTTTAGGCATTGGATTTGTGCCCAATAACACACATCAGCTGTGATTGTACACTGCTCCCCAACAGCCCTCTCTACAGTGTTAATTCACTTTATAAAAATTTATAAATATATAATATATTTTTCTTTTTATGAATAAGTCAATAGAAATAGTTTAGTATTGCTAACATAGTATTTATAGTGTTAATACAGAAACAAAAAGGTACTTATGGGTTATAATATAAGTGCAGATTTTAAAAGTACAAAAGTGGTTCTCAGGCAACGCAAGGTAGACTGGATATACCATTTTTAACATGCACACACCAATGAGTTTAAATCCCCAGGGAGGCTTACATAGCAATTCTATTTTAAAGCATTTTTTTTTCAACTTCTTATTTTAATATGACCTCCCGGAGTGGAGGAGACAAACATCACTGGCTGCTGCTTCTTACCTGTTGGCTTATTCTTAATCAGCAAGACCAAGAAATAAGAGATACATCAATGTAAGTTCATGAAACCATTTACAACTTTTTTTTTTTTTTGTCTGTTTTTCATTTTGTTTCTTAAGGCTCACTTATGCTAGATGGGGGGCAAAAATCCTGAATACCTGGCTGACTATGAAGTCAGCTACAGGCTGTTTTTAACTTTTGTTTTTCTTGATGATTTTCTGTCATCAAAATGTTGCTTGTCTTTAGATTTGAAAGTATTTTTTTCAACAATATGCAAAAGTATAATGGTAAAACCACTGTCATACATATAATTTTAACTGTTTAGGCATGGGTTGTTAGTATTTTGTCACTGTGTATACTTAATGCAAAATCTACTGACTTAGAGCCACTCTTTCAGTATTCTGGGGAATGCAATTGTTTTGTACAGAAAAAAATCCATGGTCTTATCCCAAACTGTAGAGAAAAAAAAATGCATCAAATGTGTCTTAGGCCATCATTTTAAATTCAGAAAAAAAATAGCATAGAGAATGTAATGGTGATTTAATACTTAGTATGAAAAAAAAAATAAAGTAAAAGGTGGGTAGTTTTAAATGCTGGAAAACAAATCTAAGCCAACTACACATAATCTTGTTTCCTTTGCAGATAATGGAAAATGTGCATGTGAATCTGAAGGCAGAATTTGGTCCTTAAAACCTTGAAGTAATGACGGTAATCACACGAACATTTGACTTTACGATGTAATTGTTCTTCTCCAAGTACAGGGAAAAACACTGACAAATTCAGTTTTTCAGTGAATTACTGTAATTCTTGACATTTATCATTAGGTACACTACTTCTTCAGTAATTCATCTTATCCTAAGGGTCATGACACTTTAGGCAAGCCTGCTGGAGGGATCCAGTGCCCACTGAAGTCAACGAGAGACACAACCTCAGCTGACTTCCCATGAGTGTTGGATCAAACTGTTACTGAGGGGCTCTTATAGTGCGTGGGGATTTTTAAATATTTTTTTATTTAATTCTTGTGTTTCTTTATGCTTGCTGTCTATATTCCCTCATATTCTTCACATTCCTTAGATTTGGTACTTTAATTCCAAAAAAGGGGTGAAACGAAGGTGGCGGACAGAATAAAAACAACCCACCTGTGGCTGTGTAAAAACCTCTTTTCTGTTGTTGCTGAGATGAAATGTTTCTCTGCGGGGGAGGCAGCAGGATGGCTGCACCCTACTTAAGCCTTATTAAAGTCAGTTTTGGGGATGGGGTAGGTAGCACCAGCTGACCAGGGCCTTGCATGCCGTGGCAGTGTCACTTCTGAGTTGCTGGTCACTGCCTCTCAGGGCTGTAGGTAGGCAGTGAATTGGCAGGCACAGGTGGCCATTCCTACCATGCTCCTTGGTTTATTCAGCTCGAGACACTGGTGAAGTGACTGCAAAGCTTGTGACTTCGGTGCCATGGCAAATCTAACTTTGAGGGGAGGGGAGAGGGAAGCACAAGAAGAGTTTGAGGGCAGCCAGTGAGATGACTTCCCAGGTTCCAGATGAGGCCAACCATCTGACTGCTTTTTGCACAGCCTCACCTTCTCACGGCAGTGTTTTTCACCTGATACAGTTAAAAAAACTAGTTTTTTCAAGGTTAGTGCTGCTCTTTGTGGGATTTCTTTGCTATTTCCCACTGAGGACTCTCCTGAAGCTGCTCTCAGTGTGTGCTGGAGCCTGTGGTGTCCCTAGGAGTGCCAGATGAGAGCTCAACCGTGGAGCCAACCTCTAGGAAAATCTTTGGTCTTTCGTTTCTCCCCCGCTGATGCTCATCTCAGCATTTCACAGTGGCAGCTATTGCAGGATCTGGGCTCCTTCCACACCTTGCCTTTCCTGTGCTGCAACACGTGGCTGGGTATTAGCTGGCCTTCGTAGGGCAGCAGATCTCCACTTTCCACCTCTTCTCTCCTGCCCAACCTCCCCTCTTTGCCTGCAAGAGATGCCTTGAGCTTGTAGAGGGAAAGAAGCCACCAGAGGGTACAGCTGTCTCTTGTCTCTCCTACTCATCAGTTTTGTGGGGGCTGCTTCATTTAGTGTGCTCAACTCCACAGTTCTTGTCTTCATAGCTGGCTGTGGATGTGCCATGCTGCCAGCAGGTCTCTGAAGTGCTGCTTCAGATCAGTGCTGGAATTCAGCCACAACACAGCCCTCAGCTCCACTGCCATCAGCCAGAAATACTCAGAAGAAATACCTAGAAGAAGGAAGACAGGCACCCTTGGGTCGGGAGCTGGGAGGTCATAAGAAGCATTTCCCATGACATCTTGACTCCAAATACTGTCTGGAGTGGTTGTTCACCACAGTATTAGGATGGTTGGTGCTAATTTCCAGCCTGTGCACTAGCTGAGGCAACATCTCTTAGCTTAGCAGGACACATCTGGAGCTTTTGCTTGTCTGGTTGGGAGAGAAACTTTGGAGTATGTGTGCTTATTGTGATAGCCTCAATATTATAGGAGTGGTTTTGTTCTGCACCATCTGGGACATCTCTAGTAACTCCAGGTTCCTGTTGGTGCTGATGGAAGATTGCCTGACAGATTCTGATGGGGCAGCCCCATACAGACTACTTGTTGAAGTAGTTAAACATGTATTGCCAGATTATATTATTATTATTATTATTATTATTATACCCAAGGAGTATCATACTTCAAAAATAAATTTACCAGCTTTGAAAGGCATTTAGCATAATTTAATACCCAGTCTTCATTTGTGGAGAGCTGAAAGGAATCGAGTGCCCTCAGCTTAATGAATTCGTGACCTGGGTAGGTTGTTAACGCACTGGGAGGGAAACTTCTGATTTACACCATGGTTTTGTCTCAACCTGCTAGGAGAGTAGATGTCCCAGATGCCACAGCAGATGTCCTCTGCAAGCTCACCACAGTGGCTTGCAGCTTCCCTGGTGCTAAGCAGCGTGGACGGGGGCTAGTGCTGCCAACTATTACAAGTCTTCCTCTTTGCCCAGGAGAAGGATTTGGGTCTTCTACTGTGGGTCTCGATCCCAAGTACCTATTAGCATGAAATTCAAAGGGCATCTGGCAAAACAACTGCATTGCTCCTGCCCAGCACAGGCTGTCAGCTGCTGGTTGGGTGGGGTGGCTTCATTGAGGCACTGCAGAGGGCTGAGTGTGCTCCTCGCTATGTTGTGCTCTGATGTCAAAGCCAAGCTTTTATCCCACTAAAATGAGGGTAGTTGGCTCAAAAATTAGGCTGGCTTTTCTCATTCCTTTTCCCTATTTTTTGTTGTTTCTTGCCACTCACCTTTCTTTGATCTGGTGTTAGTCCTCTTCAGTGAGTCATTTCAACTCACTAGCCCAGCATAACATGCAGCAGAAAAAGACAGAAGTCCCGTTAACTTTCTGAAAGGTTTCTGAGTTGAATCTGCTCAACAAATTGAGGTGCAGAGCCAGAGGGGGAGGCAGAGGATACTACCAGCATCACAGCATCATTTAACCTGAACTCAGCTACTGCAGCCTTAGAAACCCATTAAAAGAGTAAGTGGGATTGAGACTCTTCCGAATCATTTGCAGATGTATTGGTTGCCTTCAGAACCATCTACCAGCTTTTTTTGGGAGATTTGCTCAGTGCTACCAAGAGGAAAAATTGGCCTTCAACTTAAGAAAGAGGCAGAGTGCCAAAGCACAGAGTTTGAAGGAGTCTGCAGCAGTGTTAGCACAGGCTTCCCACGTGGCCTTTTCCTGACGCCAAACCAAGAGACATGGGGATGATACATGGATGTCACTGGACTAAACTGGATGCCTCTGTGGATCTTGTTCATGTGATTGCACCTGTAGCTGCTCAGAGCTGTGGGTACTTGGATGGCTTAAGCTCTGTTTTATTAGTCACTCACGTGTGTATTTATAATATTGTGAGTTTGCACAATGTATTTGTATCAATGTAGGTAGCTGGAATGGAAGTCTTTGCTATCTGGGTGTTACAAACTGCCTGTTTAATTTTCCATTACGTATATATGCAACAAAATGTGACGTGCAGGAGAATGGAACACTGTTGTGAACCACGTTGTAGGCTAAATTTGCAAAGCATATCTAAAATCACAGCACATACCTTGTTCATTTTCATCGTGCAATAATTCTGTGATGGCAGCATCCAGTCTATGACACGTAGGACAATCTAACAATGGAGTCAGTGTCCCTGCTCCACATTTTCTTTCATGAAGAATATCAACACTTTTGAGCTGTTCTGTGTTTTTTGTTTCCAGAAGCTGCTGTGCACAGGTGTTCAGTTGTTGCCCTCTTAGAAAAACTGTGTGAAGGACGAGATGCAAGCAACGTGTGGTACTGCTGTGCATGCTTGTCTCAGATGTTTGTTGTCAGATCTTGTTCTGCTGTTTGCACAAGCAATGTGGGGTGGTAAGATGGGGATCAGGAAGAACAGGTGTTGTGTCACTCTAGAGCCTGGGCTGCCCTAAGGACTGGAACAGCCTTAAATGAAACTGACATTCCTATTGCACTAGGTTTCCTCCCTGTCCAGATCATATTTACCCTCTCTTGTCACCGTGTCAGTGTATCCTGTAAGTGCATTGGCTGACCTGACCAGCACATGTGGTGCATGGGCTGATGATCATTCCTTCTGACAGTGAGCTGCAAGTGATTGTGATTGACTTACTGGTCTTCCCCATCCCTGACATCCCTGCTCCTCTCACCATTCCTGACCCTCTAATATTCCCCTTTCTGGTGCCTGCACCCAGGGAGCAAGGGGACTGCTTTGTGCAGGGCAGCTTTTGGCCGAGAGCTTCCTCCCTGCTTACCAAGTGACCTTGTGCTTTGGGGATAACACTCTCAAGGTGGGCTGCCTCACCTTGGGTATGTGGGGTCTGTGAGAAACTGGACACTCTGCAGGCTCCACATCTCTTTTGTCTCTCCTCTCTTGTGTGAGAGCTTTCAAATAATGAAATGAGATTAAATTCACTGCTGTGTGGACCAGGCACACACCTCTTTGCACTCTTTGGCCTGAGCTGGCTGGTCCACAACTTTTGGGCTCACTCCATCATGGAAATCATTCATCTCCTGTGGTGCAGGCAACAGGGCATTGGGACCGCCCCCCCCCCGACTTCCTAAACTCCCAGAGGCAGTGTGAGTGTGTGGGAAGGAGGAGAGCTTAGAGGAGGCAGAAATGTCATTTGATTTGCCTGAAATGAGCCAATTCATGCTTCTTGGGTTAGGGCAGAGAAGGACTCAGCTGTTCACTATGAGACGTGGCAGGAAGTGGGTCTGCATTTCGTAGCAAGGATTCTTTGCTAAATGTCAGTGTGAAGAGATGGCTGCTTTGCTGTACTTGTTCTTAAGAGAGAGGACGTGTTTTCTTTTTGTTTGCTTTCATGTCTATGCTGAATCTTCGTGCCCAGTGCTGAGGAGGAGTGTGGAGAGAAGGCAGTCCAGCATAAAGTATGGCTGTATTACCCACCAAAAAAAACTTGAACTGTGTTATCTGTTGATGGTTCCCACATCCTGAACCACGCCTTTGTGGTCACCACATCAGCTGGTGTCTTCCTGGCATATCTGTTGGCTTTGTGCACAGTCATCAGGGGTATTGCTGCACCACTCTCCAAGACCTTGGCAGGCCAGGGGTCTATTGCAAGGACACCCCCATCAGACAGGCATCTGCAAGCCAAGAAGGGTGGTGGCCCTAAGCACAACTAAGTGATGGTGCTTTCCCCATGGAGAGCATATGATGGACACGTGAGGTTGTACCTCTCCCCGCCCCCCGGAGGGTTTTGGAAAGCTAAGGGACACTGGGACATCACCTCTCCATCCCTTTCACAGCACCATTACTGCAACCTGCAATGGAGTGGCCCTTCTGAGGACAAGCTGGGGCTTCTCTGAGCTCCTGGCAAGTTGTATGGCCGCCCAGCTTCCCTCTGCAGTCATGCAAAGCAGCTGCCAGCCTGCTCCTCCCCACTGCACTGTCTCTGGCTGAAGTTATCCTCCAGCACCTCGACTCTTCTGAAGGCAGCAGAGCAGCATTTACAGCTGGGAAGTGCTGGGAAGTTGAGAAGTGAAACAGCCCCACAGCTTAGAGACACCTATGTGCTTGTTGAAAACTCTGTTACTAGCCATTCACTGGTGGTCTAGGGGGGGAAAAAAGAATGTGATGGGTTTTAGCATAGTCTCTAGAGTCTCTTTCTCAAGCAAGGAGTTTAATTCCTCTGTTTTCTCACTGAATTAGTTAACATTAGTTGGTAACACAGGCAGAGTTCTGTTGGTTTTATTGTACAAATGCCATTAAACGAGTTATCCGGGCACTGGAAATGGACTTGGTGTTTTTAAGGAATTAGGATGCTTTTGCCTAATGTTTTAACCTTGTGCTCAGCATTCATTACACAGCAGTTGCTAGTGTCTGAAAAAACAAAATCAGTACCTTTTCAGATTTCAGTTTGATCTTCTGTAATAGAGGTTTTTGTTCACAGTGATTAAGGGACTGGTGAGGTGGGTGCTGTCGATGAAATTCAGTGGGATAGAATTTCAGTGGGAATGAGAAGAGGTGTTCAGCTTCTTGCTAAGGGGTGCTTTGGGAATCTGCCTTGGCATTTTTTGGTAATTACTGTTTAATACAGTCCATGTCAATAAAATAAACAGCCAAATGAGGGGCAAAGAATTAAGCAAATGCAAAATTTTTTTGGACAAAATCATTGTATTGTTATTATTATTACACTAGACAACCTAACTTTTAAAATTAATTTTATTCTTCTCTGCTACTTCAGCTGTTACTGTTGTGAACAAATATGGCTCTAACATTCCTCAAGCCCAGAATTTGATCTGTTTTCTGAAGGCTGTGGTCCTGCCAGGACTGTCTTCCTTGCCACGACAGCATGTTCTCAGTTGGCCTAAATCACATGTAGCCTTAAGTAGTGCCTGGTCTACCCCAAATTACTCCTTTTCTCCTACTATTGTGTGTTTAATACACTTATTATATGTTAGATTTCCAGCCTGTAAACGAGCCAGTGCAGGGAGACACACTTCTGTGTATTTTCAGCAGTGGATGCAAAATACAGATCCATATGTGAGGCCAAAATATTAGTGTAGGTAGAAAAATCTGCTTGTGATTCTGAGGCTGCAGGAGCACTGAATGATGGCCGCGGTGTAAATTTGTTCGGTGGAGAACTTTGGTTTTCTGGTTCAGATCTTGCAAGTTTTGCCTTCTGTGGCAAAGCCTGTGAGCAAGCTTGCAAGGCTGGGTTCCTGTGCATAAGGCTGGGTGCATGAATGTGAAACATAGAATCATAGAATCATTTGGTTGGAAGAGACCTTTAGGATCATCGAGTCCAACCGTTCACCCTGCACTGCCAGGGTCCCTAAACCATGTCCCCCAGCACCACAGCCACATGGTTTTGAAACACCTCCAGGGATGGGGACTTCACCACCTCCCTGGGCAGCCTGTTCCAATGCCTAACCACCCTCTCTGGAAAGACATTTTTCCTTATATCTAACCTGATTTTCTCTTGGTGCAACTTGAAGCCATTGCCCCTCGTCCTGTCATTTTGAACTTGGGAGAAGAGGTCGACCCCCACCTCCCTACAACCTCCCTTCAGGTAGTTGTAGAGAGCAAGAAGGTCCCCCCTGAGCCTCCTCTTCTCCAGACTAAACAATCCCAGCTCCCTCAGCCTTTCCTCAAAGGAGAAACTCTCCAGACCCTTTATCAGTTGCTCTTCTCTGAACTCAGTACCTGAAGTAAAATATAGGTGCAGAGCATCCAGGGATGTCCAGACAAAACATGGCATGAAACATCTTAAAAGGGCCTGAAAGGTGTGAGGGGAAGAAACTGTGAAAACCTGATTTTGCTTCCACTTACAGCAGTGTGGACAAGCTGGGCGGGTGCTGCTGCTGGAGGGGATTTGGTGCCAGTTGTGCAGAGCACTGTGAGAAGTGAGTGCCCGTTGCCACCTGCTTCCACCCAGCTGAGCTGGAGCAGTGGGGTCTGAAGTATGAAGGGCAGGACGTTGCTTGCCTGTTGTCAGTGATAACATAATCACAGAATGTTAGGGATTGGAAGGGACTTAGAAGATCATCTAGTCCAACCTCCCTGACAGAGCAGGATCACCTAGACCAAGTCACCCAGGAATGGATCCAGGTGGGTCTGGAATGTCTCCAGAGCAGGAGACTCCACAACCTCCCTGGGCAGCCCCTTCCAGGCTCTGGCACCCTCACTGGGAAAAAGTTTTTCCTTCTGTTTCCCCTCAACCTCTTGTGCTCCAGCTGACTCCCATTGCCTCTTGTCCTGTCACTGGATGACATTGAGAAGAGTCTGGCTCCATCCTTTTGTCTGTGTGCTTTACTTTTGTCTGTGTCTTTGTCCATGGGACCTGTCATGGTAGACCAGACATTCATGTTGGGAAGAAGGAGAGGAAGAATACATAAGTGTGATGAAGATAGTGGGAAAGGCTGGCAAAGACAATGGATTTTTTTGGTCTTTTTTTTCTAAAGAAGGCAAGCATAATCCTTATCCTTTAATATCCGACTTTGTTTTACACTGGAATTAGAAAATCCATTTGGTTTAATTATCTTCTGGCTTTAACTCTGCCTTTGAAAAGTGTTTTTTTGCTATGACAACCCGTGGTGAGCAGTTCTAGGGAAAAACAGCTACAATAAAGGCTTTTATCTTTCACTTCATGCAGTGTTTAATCTTTCTAATGTTTTAATGTGAATGTGTTTCCTTACATATTGTAAACTGACAAAATTAGTGCTGCTTCTTCCAAAACAGCCGTTGAAAATATAACCAAATTTCCAACTAACAATGTGAATTCTCCTAAGTGACCAGTTCAGTCTCGGAGTTAAACCTCTCTAAGAAACTTCCACCTACTAACTTTAAGGTCAGTTCAAGTTTTTTTAAAGAATAGTTTGTAAAAAAGTAGATTTTCGTTAATTCTTTGTTTGTTTTATAAGTCAGAGATTTGCTGTCTTGCCAAATTGTTATTCATATTATTAATAATAATAATAATAAAATCTATGCATCGTGTGATTCATTTACGTTGCTGTTGAAACTTTGCATGTTTTCTAGATGTTATAATGTCTGTATGTTTGTGGGGTGCTTGTAAATATGCTAACCATTGCTGCTGCCATCATCATCGTCATAGGTAACTGAAAACCACAACGCTGTGCCAGTTAGCAGGGGATTTTTTGTGTGTCACGGTAAAACTCTTCATTCTGCTGTTCTTTTCCTGTTTTAAGCCCATATTTAGTGCCTTCTGTAGAAGGAATCAATATGTTATGGTAGACAGGAGGTGCCAAACTTAGTAATATCTTGTTCTTGCCAGACAATCACTTACTAGCTTGAAGCTTAAAAAAAAATAATCACTATTTAATGGAAGCATTCCTCTGGTTACTGTAATAAACTACTAGTTCTCATAACTAGTTGTGAGCCTGCTCTTATAAACAAGGGTCAGCCTGGTCAAGCGGTGGATTCCAGTCCCTGTTCCAGCTCCACTGAAGCCACGAATTGCTGCCAAGTGAGACTTGGATGAAATTAGAGCCCGAGATTTTTTTGGTCTCGTGCCTTCATGGCAGACAAGCCCTTGTTTATCAAAATTCTGACACTGCATTTTCAGTTCCTTTTCCACCTTCTGCTTGGAATCTGGCAATACAGCAAATATATGCATTCCTTTTGGTTTTGATAAGATTTTGACAGGCTGAAAGAGGAATGTACGGTAATCATACAAAAAAAAACAAAACAACAAACCAGGCAGGAGGGAAATGTGAGAGGCTAGGTTTTAAAATTGTTTTCTGTATTAAAAAAAACAAAACCCAGCCATCAGTTTTTCATCTTTACTGAGAGATTAAAGCCTCTTAATCACTTTGTAAAGACCTTTCAAATCAGAATACCAAGGGAAAAGAAGAGTGCACTGGATTCATCCTTACTGATACCAGTCTAAAGCCATCTCTGTTCACCAGAAAATTTGCAGCCCTTGCAATGCAAACTACTTCAAAAAAAAAAAAAAAAGTTTATGCCAAAATTTTCCATGTAGTTACTCCTTTTTTTCATACCCAGGGCAGTTACAAAAGGCAGTATTAAATGATGCAGCCCTAAGCACACTAAAAGTCATCCCATGTAGTAGGTCACAAGCCAAGTCCACACAAACTGATTGGTTTGAAAACTAAAGCTCTAAACCCTCTGCAGGTGACTAGGATGCTTAGAAGCCTTTTGTAGCACCTCAGTTCCCACCCCTTGGAGGGAATAGGGCACTCTTTGGAATTGTTGGGCCCTTTTACTGTCCTTTAGAAATTAGTTCTTCTGCAGGCTCTTCCTGCCAGATCAGAAGGCAGTTGAGACCAGTTGCAATGTGTGGTCTGCACTGTTCTGCTTGTCTAGGAGCCATTTACAAGTGAGTATGTGCTGCTTCTAGTGTGAGTGAAGAGTTCAGACTGCAGAACTCGTGCCTGTGTGACCCTGATACTAAATATGGAAGGCAGACATATGTGGTCTTATGTCTCAGAATCACAGAATGTCAGGGGTTGGAAGGGACCTAGAAGATCATCTAGTCCAACCCCCCTGGCCAGAGCAAGGTCACCTAGATCAAGTCACCCAGAAACACATCCAGGCGGGTCTGGAATGTCTCCAGAGGAGACTCCACAACCTCCCTGGGCAGCCCCTGCCAGGCTCTGCCACCCTCACTGGGAAAAAAGTTTGTCCTTGTGTTTCCCCTCAACCTCTTATGCTCCAACTGACTCCCACTGCCTCTTGTCCTGTCACTGGATGACACTGAGCAGAGTCTGGCTTCATCCTCCCTACACTCACCCTTAACTAACATATTGACAGACACTGATGAGGTTCCCCCTCAGTCTCCTCCAGGCTCAAGAGCCCCAGCTCTCTCAGCCTCTCCTCAGCAGGGAGATGCTCCACTCCCTTCAGCAGCTTGGTGGCCCTGCGTTGGACTCTATCCAGTAGTTCTCTGTCTTTCCTTAACTGGGGTGCCCAGCACTGGACACAGTACTCGAGGTGGGGTCTCACCAGTGCAGAGTAAAGGGGGAGAAGAACCTCCCTTGAGCTGCTGGCCACACTCCTCCTAATGCATCCCAGGATGCCATTGGCCCTCCTGGCTGCAAGGGCATTGTTGGCTCATGGCCACCCACCCTGTCCAGCAGGACCCCCAGGTCTCTTTCTCCAGAGCTGCTCTCCAACAGATCAGTCCCCAGCCTGTAATGATAGATGGGGTTGTTCCTCCCCAGATGAAGGACTCTACACTTGCTCTTGTTAAACTGCATTAAATGTCTCCCTGCCCAGCTCTCCAGCCTGTCCAGGTCTCTCTGGATGGTAGCACAGCCATGTCAGTCTTGTAATTGCTTTTCTAACTGCATTTTGATTTTGTCTGAAGTGCAGTATATTCATTATATTGCAGGACAAGCTGCTTTCTCGTTTAGGTTTTTAACTAGAAAGAAAGTCTGTATCTTAAGTTTTGCTGTTGAAAGGAGCCAGGATTATCTATTTCAACCTCAGTGGAGTTTGGGGAACTTGCCTTTTTTTTTAGACCCTTTTGCAAGCCCCAGCCTTAATCAGCTATTTAAGGCCGAGATCTTAGCATGAGCAGGGCTATGTATCTTCCACTCAAAATGCATTTTTTTGTTCACAAGGCACCTTCTTACACAGATACCTTGCCCCTGCGTTTGGGAGATTATATATCCAACAGTTTAGTTTAGATAAATAACATTTTGCTGCATTTCAATGCGTTTAATTCCACAAATCTAGCATTCTGAGGTGAAGAGAAAGATTGTTCTCTGAAAACATGAGCAAAATTGTCAACTGCAATCCATTTTCAGAGCCCTTGGTCCAACCTCACTGGCATCAAATTACCTTCTTTCTGGAGTCGCACAGGAACCTCAGAAAAACAAGTAATAAAGCTTCAAGTGCTGCAAATGAGGGAAGATATCATACCCTACTTTGAGCCCCAGATCCCCAAAAGCTGGTTATCTTTGTCCTTGTCAGCTGAGTGAGTTTTGACCCACATGGATTCAATTGCTGTTTCTTGCAGCATCATTTTAAGAATCAAACTTCATCCAGGGTAAGGTCCTTTCTGTGTAAAAGACCACTATGGTCCACAAAGTTGTCTGTCACTTGTACTAGGTAGTAACTATTTTGGTTTTTTTTTTTTTCCTTTTCCTGACTTGAGATGGAATAAACAAGCGTGTGTTGTGCTGCTGCCCGCCACACTTCAGTCTGATATTTCCTTGAAAAACATTGTATTGTTTGAGTACAAAAGTGCCCTCAATAAGAAGAAAGTAAAACCAACAGGTCTTTTTTTAATTATTATTTATTTAAATACTGTTTAATCCCTCGCTCTGTTGTCAGATAAGTTAGGCTTCTGAAAAGAATGCATTAATTCGTGTGCTAATTGGAGTATGACATTGATTTTACTGATCTGCCAATTCCAGCAATATTCTAATCTTTATTGCACATCAGCTCCATTTTTATTCCCTTAAGATATTCTTTAAGAAGTCTGGTTCTGCTGCATTAGAGATGGATTTTACTGTCTGTACAATGTTTGCAATTGTTGTAGTGTGACTTTTTTTGGTTTTTAAAATTTGTACTGGTGCAGCCTTAAATTTACAGAATTAAAGATCATTTAAACCATAACCAAGATAGTCATCGATGTCTGTGATAAGTGCATGCTTTATTCACAGTATTTTGTCTGTAATTAGGTGTGGCAACCAAGTCTTATGTATTTAATAAACTGTTTTCTGCAAAGTTAGCTGCTTTCTTTAATCAACTGAAAATAATTTACTTGGCATTTTGAAGCATACTGTGTAAAAAAAAAGAACAGCTCTCTCTTGCCTTTCAAGTGTCAGCATAGCTGGGAGGTTCCATGGGACCTGTGATGCATTTTCATTAGCAGAGCTAATCAATATTGGCTTGAACCACATGCTCATACAACCTCATTTCAGTAGGACTGAAAACCTACAGCCTGACAGCTTTCCTGGATTAGTGGCTTTTCCTGAACCTCATCTGGTTACCTCAATTCCAAGGCAGAGTTTGGCTTGAAATTATTTATTTGTCACTTAGTATGTAAGCAGTGAAGTCTGCTCTCTGCATAGTTTAGGATAATGATCTAGAATAAAATTAAATGTGCACCCAAGGATACATGTCTTTTAAAGACAGTTGCTTGTCATATCTGAATTTTTTCAGAAGGGTTTAAAATTAAAGCATCAGAAAACTAAATCTAATAAAGCTCCTATATTGTGAAAAAAAAAAAAAAATCCCAAGTGGAAAAATCCCTTGAGACCTCCAATGAAATTCCACCAGGCTGCTATTTATGGGATGGCAGATGTATTGGGCAAGGTCAGAGTGTCTCAGGTTCTTCCAAAGCAAAAAGCCAAATCCCTCACCTAAGCAACACCATGAGTGAAACACAGAGGAACATGCTTTCCACCAGATATTCTGGGACTGCATTTCCATGAGTTGGAAAATTCTGCTCAATAAATCCTCTGCTTGGTGCTAGCAGCCAGACTGTGTTTTGTTGCTCAGCATGTGAAAGGCATCGTGTCTATTCTGATTTCATCTGGGATGGAGCTAATTTTTCTCCCAAGTAGATAGAACAGAGCTGTGTTCTTGGATTCAGTATGAGAAGAATGTTAATAATATGCTGATGTATTTTTCATTGTTGCTAGGAAATCAAGGACTTTTCCATTTCCCAGAATTTGCTGGTGTGCAGGAGCNGCTTTAGCCTGGCAGGTCATGGAATCACTGAATCACAGGGGCTGGAAGGGACCTGGAAAGATCACCTAGTCCAACCCCCCTGCCAGAGCAGGGGCACCCAGAACAGGTCACCCAGGAACAGAGCCAGATGGGTCTGGAATGTCTCCAGAGCAAGAGACTCCACAACCCCCCTGGGCAGCCCCTGCCAGGCTCACAGTGGAAAAATTTCCTCCTCATGTGTCCATGAAACTTCCTCTGCTCTGCTTGCACCCATTGCCCCTTGTCCTGTCTAGGGCATCACTGAGCATCCTCCTGGCTCCATCTTAGGCAGTGGTATAATTAAGGCTGATTTAGGTTATGCAGACAGGGCAAAGGGATTCATTGCTGATGCAGAACAGCCAGAAGAAATCCAGTTCTAGGTGTGATTAGCAGTGGGCTTTGCAGAAGAAAGCAAAGAGCAGCTGTAGCTTCACCCAGTGAGTGTGAGTCCATGGGGATGTATTCAGAGCTACAAAGTGCTGATGTGCCCATGGCAAACAAAACTCAACCCAAAACACAGGATTCAGTAGAACATGTTGCTTTGATGTGTTCACAGAGTGCTGACATGCCCATGGAAAAAAACAAGCACAAGGATTCAGGAGAACATGTTGCTTTTGCTGTTTGGTGTCTGACAGCTTTGTGTTAGATGGGATTTTTAAATCAGAGCCATGTCTGGGTTGAAGGGACCTCTGAGCTCATCCAGTCCAATCCCTCTGCACCTAGAGCAGGGTGCTGAGACTGAAGGTGATAAATCTATTTTTTCCCCACTGGATAATGTGGATAAATATATTTTTCCCCCTCTGGAAGCAGCACACTCCCTAAAATCATTCCCTTAAATTAAAAATGCCCTATTTACTGGTGATGTGAGCAGGCATTGGAAAGCTTCACCACTTTAAAACCTTGGCATGGCAAAACCAACCTCAAATGAGTAAAACAAACTCAGCACAACCACTTGGATTTGATTGGCTGAAAACAAAGCCCATCCTGCTCTCCTGCTGTTGAAACACTGGATGCCCTCAATTCCCACTGCCTTGCAGAATCTGCTCCAACACTTGGATGTCTCATCCCTGCCACAACAACAAGCACAAGCACAATCCTATTTTTCCCTGGTTGGAATTAACTGGGACCCATTTGTAGCCCTCACTGCTGAAAACAAATCAGGAGATGGTTCTGGCAAGGCAAGAACATCACCAGCTCTGCCAGCCAAATAAACCAGCTTTGGATGACTTCTAAATATTGCCCTGAGTGCTGCCATGCACTCGAAGAGAAATTAACTGGTGAGTGAGATGGAGCTGGGGTGGCAGTTGAAAAACCTGGCAGCTCATTGGAAGTCTGCAGGGCTACAATTTCCCCACAGTTTCCAGAGGTTTTGTCATTTTAATACATCTGCAAAACCTTTTGCAGTGCTGTGAAGAAATCCTGGTGGATCACTTCTTTTTTTTTTTCTATAGGATTCTTCCTGGTATCAAAACAACAAAAAATCTTAATTCTAGCCATTGCTTTTTAAACAGGATTCCAAGCAGGGAATGGAAAGAGCTTGGGAATCAAGTCTGCTCTCTGCATAGTTTAGGATAATGATCTAGAATAAAATTAAATGTGCACCCAAGGATACATGTCTTTTAAAGACAGTTGCTTGTCATATCTGAATTTTTTCAGAAGGGTTTAAAATTAAAGCATCAGAAAACTAAATCTAATAAAGCTCCNTTGCTAGGAAATCAAGGACTTTTCCATTTCCCAGAATTTGCTGGTGTGCAGGAGCACGAGAAGCTGTGAGGGAGCATGGGTAGAAGAGCTGACTGGAGCTAGCCAAAGGGATGTTACAGAGTCACAGAATGTTAGGGGTTGGAAGGGACCTAGAAGATCATCTAGTCCAACCCCCCTGCCAGAGCAGGGTCACTACCATCACTCTCATGCTCAGTATTTCAACTGGGGGAGTTGGCTGGGGCAGGGACACGATGCTCCTTGAGGGTTGGCTAGTGGGTGGTGAGCAGTTGCACTCTGTGCATCACTTCACTTGGGCTTGATTTCCTCTTTTCATTGTATTCATAAGCATCATCATTGATATTAGTGATAGTTAATTAGTTGTTAAACTGTTCTTATCTCAAACCATTGGGAATTTTTTCTGGTGATTCCCCCTCTGGGAGAGGGGAGGAGGCAGCAAGCAGCTGCACAGTGCTTAGTTCTCAGCTGTGACAGTGTCAAGGGTCCTGCTGTGGTCCCAGTGACAAGTGGAAAGGAAAAATGGAGGCCTTCAGATGAAGAAACAGAGAAGGGAGGTGATGACAGGCAGGTGATGGCCAGGGACTACCAGCTGCTTTCACTGTCTGTTGCAAATGCACAGTAAAGCAGTTGGATTGAACTCCACAGCTTGGATTAAGCTGTGTTCACAGAGGTTGAAGTTAATGTGCTTTCCTTTGGCTGTGGTTGGTGGTCAATGGTTAACATGGTTAATGTAGGTTCAGCTAAGCAAGTCAGTAAAGTTCTGGTAGCATCATTATTCACCTCAGAGCTCCTCATGCCCNTTTTGGTTTTTTTTTTTTTCCTTTTCCTGACTTGAGATGGAATAAACAAGCGTGTGTTGTGCTGCTGCCCGCCACACTTCAGTCTGATATTTCCTTGAAAAACATTGTATTGTTTGAGTACAAAAGTGCCCTCAATAAGAAGAAAGTAAAACCAACAGGTCTTTTTTTAATTATTATTTATTTAAATACTGTTTAATCCCTCGCTCTGTTGTCAGATAAGTTAGGCTTCTGAAAAGAATGCATTAATTCGTGTGCTAATTGGAGTATGACATTGATTTTACTGATCTGCCAATTCCAGCAATATTCTAATCTTTATTGCACATCAGCTCCATTTTTATTCCCTTAAGATATTCTTTAAGAAGTCTGGTTCTGCTGCATTAGAGATGGATTTTACTGTCTGTACAATGTTTGCAATTGTTGTAGTGTGACTTTTTTTGGTTTTTAAAATTTGTACTGGTGCAGCCTTAAATTTACAGAATTAAAGATCATTTAAACCATAACCAAGATAGTCATCGATGTCTGTGATAAGTGCATGCTTTATTCACAGTATTTTGTCTGTAATTAGGTGTGGCAACCAAGTCTTATGTATTTAATAAACTGTTTTCTGCAAAGTTAGCTGCTTTCTTTAATCAACTGAAAATAATTTACTTGGCATTTTGAAGCATACTGTGTAAAAAAAAAGAACAGCTCTCTCTTGCCTTTCAAGTGTCAGCATAGCTGGGAGGTTCCATGGGACCTGTGATGCATTTTCATTAGCAGAGCTAATCAATATTGGCTTGAACCACATGCTCATACAACCTCATTTCAGTAGGACTGAAAACCTACAGCCTGACAGCTTTCCTGGATTAGTGGCTTTTCCTGAACCTCATCTGGTTACCTCAATTCCAAGGCAGAGTTTGGCTTGAAATTATTTATTTGTCACTTAGTATGTAAGCAGTGAAGTCTGCTCTCTGCATAGTTTAGGATAATGATCTAGAATAAAATTAAATGTGCACCCAAGGATACATGTCTTTTAAAGACAGTTGCTTGTCATATCTGAATTTTTTCAGAAGGGTTTAAAATTAAAGCATCAGAAAACTAAATCTAATAAAGCTCCTATATTGTGAAAAAAAAAAAAAAATCCCAAGTGGAAAAATCCCTTGAGACCTCCAATGAAATTCCACCAGGCTGCTATTTATGGGATGGCAGATGTATTGGGCAAGGTCAGAGTGTCTCAGGTTCTTCCAAAGCAAAAAGCCAAATCCCTCACCTAAGCAACACCATGAGTGAAACACAGAGGAACATGCTTTCCACCAGATATTCTGGGACTGCATTTCCATGAGTTGGAAAATTCTGCTCAATAAATCCTCTGCTTGGTGCTAGCAGCCAGACTGTGTTTTGTTGCTCAGCATGTGAAAGGCATCGTGTCTATTCTGATTTCATCTGGGATGGAGCTAATTTTTCTCCCAAGTAGATAGAACAGAGCTGTGTTCTTGGATTCAGTATGAGAAGAATGTTAATAATATGCTGATGTATTTTTCATTGTTGCTAGGAAATCAAGGACTTTTCCATTTCCCAGAATTTGCTGGTGTGCAGGAGCACGAGAAGCTGTGAGGGAGCATGGGTAGAAGAGCTGACTGGAGCTAGCCAAAGGGATGTTACAGAGTCACAGAATGTTAGGGGTTGGAAGGGACCTAGAAGATCATCTAGTCCAACCCCCCTGCCAGAGCAGGGTCACTACCATCACTCTCATGCTCAGTATTTCAACTGGGGGAGTTGGCTGGGGCAGGGACACGATGCTCCTTGAGGGTTGGCTAGTGGGTGGTGAGCAGTTGCACTCTGTGCATCACTTCACTTGGGCTTGATTTCCTCTTTTCATTGTATTCATAAGCATCATCATTGATATTAGTGATAGTTAATTAGTTGTTAAACTGTTCTTATCTCAAACCATTGGGAATTTTTTCTGGTGATTCCCCCTCTGGGAGAGGGGAGGAGGCAGCAAGCAGCTGCACAGTGCTTAGTTCTCAGCTGTGACAGTGTCAAGGGTCCTGCTGTGGTCCCAGTGACAAGTGGAAAGGAAAAATGGAGGCCTTCAGATGAAGAAACAGAGAAGGGAGGTGATGACAGGCAGGTGATGGCCAGGGACTACCAGCTGCTTTCACTGTCTGTTGCAAATGCACAGTAAAGCAGTTGGATTGAACTCCACAGCTTGGATTAAGCTGTGTTCACAGAGGTTGAAGTTAATGTGCTTTCCTTTGGCTGTGGTTGGTGGTCAATGGTTAACATGGTTAATGTAGGTTCAGCTAAGCAAGTCAGTAAAGTTCTGGTAGCATCATTATTCACCTCAGAGCTCCTCATGCCCTCACAAGTGTCTCAGTTCTTCTTCCCCGTGAGAAATGGCAAACAGAACAGAACTGGAGAAAAACTTGCTGAAGATGTATGCCTGGGGAAAGCCAGGCAGAAGCATTGAGGAGATGGGGTGCTGCCAGACATGAAGCCATTGATCCTGTCATGCAAGACGATAGCAGCCAAGAAGGCCAACAGCATCCTGGCATGGATCAGGAACAGTGTGGGCAGCAGGAGCAGGGAGGTGATTGTACCCCTGTACTCAGCACTGGTGAGGCCTCACCTTGAGAACTGTGCCCAGTTTTGGGCCCCTCATTATAGGAAGGATGCTGAGGGACTGGAGCAAGTTCAGAGAAGGACAATGAAGCTGGTGAAGGTTCTGGAGAGTTTCTCCTATGAGGAAAGGCTGAGGGAGCTGGGATTGTTTAGTCTGGAGAAGAGGAGGCTCAGGGGGGACCTTTTTGCTCTCTACAACTACCTGAAGGGAGGCTGCAGGGAGGTGGGGGTCGACCTCTTCTCCCAAATTCAAAATGACAGGACGAGGGGCAATGGCTTCAAGTTGCACCAAGGGAAATTTAGGTTAGAGATCGGGAAAAATGTCTTTCCAGAGAGGGTGGTTAGGCATTGGAATGGGCTGCCCAGGGAGGTGGTGGAGTCCCCATCCCTGGAAGTGTTTAAGAACCGTGTGGCTGTGGTGCTGGGGGACATGGTTTAGGGACCCTGGCAGTGCAGGGTGAACGGTTGGACTCGATGATCTTAAAGGTCTCTTCCAACCAAACGATTCTATGATTCTATGATGCCATTCATCTGCATATGGAAGGAGATTTCTGGACCTTGGTCAGGGACACTCAGCGATGTTCTTGGAGGGTCAGAGTAGCCAGATGTTCTTGTTTGCAGAGGGTTGCCTGAGAAAAACTGTTGAGCAGACAAGTGGTTTCCAGCCTGCAATACCTGGCAGCTAAGATATATAAAATCACAGAATCATAGAATGTTTAGGGCTAGAAGGGACCTCCAAAGGGCATCTAGTGCAGCCCCCCTGCAGTCAGCAGGGACACCCTCAACTAGACCAGGCTGCTCAGAGCCTTGGCCAACCTCACCTGCAATATCTCCAGGGATGGGGCCTCAACCACCTCCCTAGGGAGCCTATTCCACTGATCCACCACCCTCAAGGGAAAGAACTTCTTCCTGATAGCCAGTCTAAATCTCCTCTCATTTAAACCCATTACCCCTTGTCCTTTCACTAGAGGCCCTTGGAAACAGCCCTTCTCCAGCCTCCTCTGCTACAGGCAGTGTCACCTTTCCACATCTTCTGTGTCCCACAGGCTCCTAAGATTAGAGCTCAGGCTGGAAGAGGAACTGATGGCATGATTGTAAATTGTGGTCATCACACTGTTCAGAAGAGCAGAAATCAGTCAAGCTGTGTTGGTGCTCTATCAGACACCAGGTGGCCTGCAAGGCAGCAAGGAGTACAGGAGTGTCTCCCTACTCACCTTGTGAGAGCCACAGTCCCCCTGCTTTTCTGAGGCAGTGCCACTGAAATTGATTTTTCTAATTTGCAGCATGAGCAGCAACAGGTACAGTGTGAAGAACTGCCTTTGCTTTAGAGGCAGGATGCAGAGGTGTAAAGAGAAATCTGAGACCTCACCAGTTCTGTTTGCACCTGACCAGCTGATCTTCCAACCCTCCTTCCCTCAAAAAACAAACACAGAGTACAGCTCCTGACCTCACCATGTTGCAGACCATAAGTGTCTAGATATTTAACATGTGCATTTCAGCTTAAAAGGTCTGGCATGGAGCACCTATAGACCATTGGATGATAGCACAGTTGTCTACAGAGATGTAGGGTCTGTGCCTGTTGTGACAAGCAATGACAAATACAGCTGTTCTTCCCCGTGCAGTGTATCATCTCAGTGACAGAAGTTTGGCAAAAGGGCTTGTGCCTGTGCAGTTGGTCTTTTTGTGGGATTTTTGCAGGTGAAATGAACTTAAATATGACCTTTGCAAAGGAACACTGTTACTGCATGTGCAAATGCTGTGTGTTCACATGCCTAGCCCACATCCCTGTGAAGTGTTGCTAGAAAAGAAGCCCATGGATAATGTTCAGGAAGAAGAATACAAAAGGCAGGTTGGGAGTCTCACCCTCACATTAGGAGCCTCTCTCAGCACAGGATTTAGGTACAATTTCTCACAATGCACCCTTGCAGCCAGGAGGGCCAGTGGCATCCTGGGATGCATTAGGAGAAGTGTGGCCAGCAGGGCAAGGGAGGTTCTCCTCCCCCTCTACTCTGCACTGGTGAGACCCCACCTGGAATACTCTGTCGAGTTCTGGGCACCCCAGTTCAGGAGGGACAGAGAACTACTGGAGAGAGTCCAGCACAGGGGACCAAGCTGCTGAAGGGAGTGGAGCATCTCCCTGCTGAGGAGAGGCTGAGAGAGCTGGGGCTCTTGAGCCTGGAGAAGAGGAGACTGAGGGGGTACCTCATCAGTGTCTATCAATATGTTAAGGGGGAGTGTAAGGAGGATGGAGCCAGACTCTGCTCAGTGTCATCCAGTGACAGGACAAGAGGCAATGGGAGTCAGTTGGAGCACAAGAGGTTGAGGGGAAACACAAGGACAACCCTTTTCCCAGTGAGGGTGGCAGAGCCTGGCAGGGGCTGCCCAGGGAGGTTGTGGAGTCTCCTTCTCTGGAGACATTCCAGACCCACCTGGATCTGTTCCTGGGTGACTTGGTCTAGGTGACCCTGCTCTGTCAGGGCGGTTGCACTAGATGATCTTCTAGGTCCCTTCCAACCTCTAACATCCTGTGATTCTGTGAATTTTTCACAACAACTCCACTCTGCAACACCATCCTGGGGCTAGCAGGAGAGCGAGGTGTCTGCCAGGCATCATCACAAGCCGTGGTCATCAGCAGAGACGGATAAGGATCATTTGCCATCAACAAGGTTTGTAAACACAGTTCAGTTTAGAAATAAAAAACTTGCAGCCTGCCTTTGAGGTGTAAGGGAGCCCTTTTGTTGTCCACTGACTAGCTGCAGAGTGCAGAAGGAAGAGACAGTTTCCAGAGCTCAGAGGATCAGACAACATGCAGCATTGTTAGCCTGTGCATGGTACACCTGCTCAGCTTTCCATCTTGTTTTACTTGCCATGGGTTCTTCAGATGGGTTTATGCAGCTCCTTTACTGTAACGTGAACAGCAAAAGCTGCAACAAATCTCTTTTTAAAATCACTTTCCCCAGCATGCAGAGCTACACCTCTGGGACTGCAGTAACATCTCTGGCTGCAGAACTGAATGTTAGAAGGAGAAATCCAACATCGCCCTCCTCTTCAGCATGCCACCTAGAACCATAGAATGTTTAGGAAGGGACCTCCAAAGGGCATCTAGTGCAGCCCCCCTGCAGGGAGCAGGGACACCCTCAACTAGACCAGGCTGCTCAGAGCCTTGGCCAACCTCACCTGCAGTATCTCCAGGGATGGGGCCTCAACCACCTCCCTGGGGAGCCTATTCCACTGCTACCTCTTCTCTTTTCTTGCCATGCAGGGGTGATGGATGTGGGGATCACAATCCCAATGCATGGATGTTCAGAGCAACTTTTCACAGCTAACATGCACTGAGCTGCAAAATTCATTAGCTTCAGCCCTATAAAAACTAAACTTAGTGGATATAATAAAATTATAGTGGTATCATAAAAATGTATTACTCTTCCATAAAGGATATTAAGTGCCTGCACATCTATAAAAAGATTCTCCATCAATCCTCTGCTTCCAGTTCCTGCCTGTGGGGCTGATGCTGTCCTTTGAAAAATGCACTCTGTGTGTCTTCCCTTAATTCATGGCATTCACCAAGAGCCCACTGAAACAACAGGGGCTGGTTCTGTTGTGCCTAGCAAGAGGTAGAAAGGGGTAATGAGTGTAAAACCCTACTAGGTTGGAATTGCCTGTCCAGCTTGCATAGACAGTTTCCCACCTTTAATTTTAATGAGGACCTCAGTTACCTGTGTATTGGTGCTGTGAGTCCCAACACCACCAAGGCCTCCATCAGTGCTCTCAATGTGTGGAGATGCTGGTGCATGACCAAAGGACCCACACATTACATGGCCATCACTAAGGTCAAGAAAACTTAGCAAAATACAGTTTTTTCAGCGGTGGGAGACAGCCCTCTTGATCAAAGAAGTGATCATGAAGTTTAAAAAAGAGATGGGATCTCAGCATACTTTATACCCTGATGGTTTTAGGGACCTTCCAAGTTTCTCCTCATAAAGCATTTGAGGATTTTTCTCCAAAAGTGACCTCCCAGAAAAACCTGTGCACATACCAAAAACAAGGGCTGTGGCTAAGTACAAAAAGCCCCATCACCATTTTTATGACAAAGTTTCTCTGTTAGATTGATCCAAAGCCATTGGTAGGACAGAATGTCCTGTCAGCCTGACTGCAATACTGACATCTCATGGCCAAAAGAAGCATCTGCTGCTGCCTCTCATCCTTCACTTTATTCTCTTCCTCCTCCTTCTTCGCCTGGAAAGTTTCTGTGTGTACCAGGTTACTGCAAAATCACACCAGTAATCAGAGTGTTGCACCCAAGTGGTAGGTCACACATTTGCACACAGTCACACATCAGTGTGAACAAAACCTTCATTCACAGAATCACAGGATCACAGAATGTCAGGGGGTGGAAGGGACATAGAAGATCATCTAGTGCAACCGCCCTGACAGAGCAGGGTCACCTAGACCAAGTCGCCCAGGAACACATCCAGGCAGGTCTGGAATGTCTCCAGAGCAGGAGACTCCACAACCTCCCTGGGCAGCCCCTTCCAGGCTCTGCCACCCTCACTGGGAAAAAGTTTTTCCTTGTGTTTCCCCTTAACCTCTTGTGCTCCAACACAAGCAGACAGTGCTGTTCCTGCTTCGAAGTGCAGTTCAGCTCAAGGAGGTTTTTCAACAGGATGCTAAAGACCAGAAGGGTGTCAGGGATAAACGCTGTGAGCAGCAAGTGTCCTCTGTCTTGACACCTAGGCTTCTTGAGGAATAGTCTAAGACCACTCTTGGGCAAGTAAGGGTATTGATAAGCTTCTTTGGAAACTGGTATCTCAAAGCCAGGGATGAGGAAAAGACAAAACCACAGGTTTCTTGAGATACCAAAAAAATATGCCATGTTTGGAGGCTTTTTGTATTCTTGCTCTTCTAGAGTTGTGTCCCCTGCAGAAATGCTCTCATCTCTCTTCCAGGGAAATTCCTATTTCTGCCTTCTTCCTTAAGCTGATTTTAAGGGTAGGTGATAGATCTGCAGAAAAAGGATATGAAAAATATTTTGGAAAAAAAAAAGGAAATAATAATTTTTAAAAATAATAAATACAAGCTGGGTTAGCCTGCTGTTCAAGTGTGCTCCAGGGCACTTTGTGATGAGAGAGAAGCTTAAATGTGTTTGATAAACAGAAGAGGTATGTGTGTTAAGTGAACATATTACTGCTGCAGTTACACAAATGCATACATTTGTAGAGTGCTGTATGTGTTCTGCTTTACAGTTAATGTAGAAAGCATAACTAAAAGTTCATCCCACCACATCCATTAGGGAACTGTAAAAACAGATGTGTTTCTGTAATGCAAGGTGATGATGATATTGGGGTGTTCTTTCTGCTTGAGGTGCCTTTCCACTGGGATCCTTTAGGCACAGAGAATGGGTGCAGTCTGATGAGGCACTGGGCACTCTCAGCACGTGAGAAGAGAAGGTGGCTCATGGGTATGTGGAGGTTTGAGTTCTCTCCTGTGCTCTGCCAATGTGTAACTAGATGACCCCAGCAATGCATTTCCCCTTTCTGTGACTCTGTGTTTCTGTTCAGTGACAAAAAACAACAGCCACTGCTCAGTGATGTTCTTCCATAAATCTGGGGACAGGATGGTGCCAAAGAGATGCTCTGTACTTACTACAAACACTCACTGCAAGGAGTGCTCCACCGTGAGATTAAATGTTCCCACCATCCCCCTGCCACTTCAGAATAAAGCAGAGCACCATGGGCATAATTGTCAGTTATCATCTGGCTACTAATGAGAGTAAAATCTTACAACTGATTTACTTGCAACTGGTCACCCTTACTCACCACAGCAGGATTCCTCCCTCATCTGCATTTTGAATTCTTTTCAATTCCAAATCGACACTGGACACAGAAGACTTAAATACACAATTCCCACCTGTAATGTGAAATACCAACATTATGAGATGCAGGACAGCTAACATTTACTGCTAAATAATGCATTGTATCACAGACTGGTAGGAACCATGGCAGTGATTCAGTGTTTTGCTTTGTCCTTTGTGAAAATGCTCCCAGCTTTGAAAAGCTGCCTTATTTATGAGGGACTGCAAGGTGCATTTTATAACTCACTGTAAATAGTATTTACAGGGGTATTTCTGAAATAAATTTGGCTGTCAGATAGAAGGCTGTATAATTTATACTATAGTGGATGTATAAAGAAATCCCACAAGTATATATCCCTCTGCCACTTAAAGCCAATATTGTAGGAAACAGATTAATGGGAAGATAGCTGGGGAGGAGAATCATAGAAACAGAATGTCAGGGGTTGGAAGGGACCTAGAAGATCATCTAGTCCAACCCCCCTGCCAGAGCAGGGTCACCTAGACTAAGTCACCCAGGAACAGATCCAGGCAGGTCTGGAATGTCTCCAGAGCAGGAGACTCCACAACCTCCCTGGGCAGCCCCTTCCAGGCTCTGGCACCCTCACGGGAAGAAAGATTTTATGGGTGTTGAGAGCCAGGCATTGGCTGACTGTCATTGCTCCAAGTATGGAAAGCAAGAAGACATCTATAATGACATCTATAATCTACATGGAATGTACAATGCATACTGAACATACATTGTCAAACTGGGAGGCAGAGAATTGTCATCTGGTGAAGATTTGTGTCCTGTGAGCCAGGGAAAAGTGCTGTATTAAACTCATTTGGGTGCAAACTACTGAAGGGAGATGTAGACTCATCACCTTGTTCCAGTTTGTCTTTATGCTTGTCCTAACCATATATAAAAATGCTCCTTAGTATGGGACAGATGTTTTCCTGACACACCTTTCTCAACCTCCCTCTTTGGAACTGATCCTGTTTAGGGATCAGTACTGGATCTAGTTTTGTTCAATATCTTTATCAACGATCTGGATGAGGGGACAGAGTGTAACCTTAGCAAGTTTGCTGCTGACACCAAACTGGGAGGAGTGGCTGACACAGCAGCAGGCTGTGCTGCCATCCAGAGAGACCTGGACAGACTGGAGAGCTGGGCAGGGAGAAATTCAATGCAATTGAACAAGAGCAAGTGTAGAGTCCTTCATCTGGGGAGGAACAACCCCATGGATCAGTACAGGCTGGGGACTGATCTGCTAGAAAGCAACCTCATGGAGAAAGACCTTGGAGTCCCAGCAAGTTCTCCAAGGGACAGCAATGTGCCCTTCCAGTCAAGAAGGCCAATGGCATCCTGGGATGCATTAGGAGAAGTGTGTCCAGCAGGTTGAGGGAGGTTCTTCTCCCCCTCTACTCTGCCCTAGTGAGACCACACCTGGAATACTGTGTCCAGTTTTGGACTCCCCAGTTTAAGAGAAATAAGGACCTACAGGAGAAGAGTCCAATGGAGGCTACAATGATGATTAAGGGACTGGAGCATCTCCCCTATGAAGAAAGACTGAGGGAACTGGGACTGTTTAGTTTTGAGAAGACTGAGAGGGGACCTGATTAATATTTATAGATACCTGAAGGGTGGGTGTCAAATGGAAGGAGCCAACCTCTTCTCTGCAGTGCCCAGAAATAGGATGGGGAACAAGGGGTATAAACTGGAGCACAGAAGGTTCCACCTCAACATGAGGAGGAACTTCTTTCCTGTGAGGGTCACAGAGCCTGGAAGGGGCTGCCCAGAGAGGTTGTGGAGTCTCCTTCTCTAGAGGTTTTCAAAATCCATCTGGATCTGTTCCTGTGAGACATGCCCTGGGTGATCCTGCTTTGTGGGGGGGTTGGACTCGATGATCTCTAGAGGTCCCTTCCAATCCCTAACATTCTATGATTCTGTGATTAGGCAGATAGTGAATATTGACTGGCTTTGAGCAAAACTGTCCTGGTGGGTCTGACTCTCACCTGGCCTATGGAAAATCCTGGATCAGGTCCTTGTTCCAATAATTATTTCACCATTTATGCAAAGGGAAGGAACTTGGTTAGAGGAGATCAAGAGCACTCTGCCTTTGTAAGCAGGAATCTGAGCACTCTCCTGTGGGATAAAGTTGAGGTTCATACTCTAGGCCAGGATGGAGGGATGCACAGACTGCTCCCAAATAATGAATTTCACCTCTGGGGTTTCTTGTTGCCTTCTCAGATAGTCTGAGGAGCAGCACAAAGTAAGATAATTCTGAAGTCCCAAGACAGACTTGGAAAGGGAGGAGCATTCCTTATGTGGCTCTAAGTATCACTTTGCATTTAAGGTGACATTTACCTTTCCAAGAAGAGAGCTGGAGTTTGAGCCTTTCCCTGGGGATCAAACAGCATCTGAGATCTCTCCAGGGCTAAAAGGATGGAGGTGTTCCCATGTGCACAATGTAAACCTACACCAGAAAACAGCACTGGCACCTCACCTTGCAGCCCCTGGGCCCAACAAAAGAATCTATCATCCACTCACCTGCTCTACCCCCTTCTTCTGGCCCTTCAACCCAGCAGCAAAAATAACTTTCTGTGAGTGCTGTGCCAAGTGCATTCCACTGAGTCAGAGCTTGAGGTGAGGCAGACTCTGCACAGCATGGCTGCATTAAACACATTTGCTATGGTATAAAGAAACAGGTGTGTACTGTGATTTAAGCCCAGCTCAAAGCTCAGCACCACACAGCCACTTGCTCACTCCCCCCATGACAGGATGAGGCAAGAGAATGTAAATGCAAAAGGGAGAAAACACATGGATGGAGATAAAGACAGTTTAGAAGGGAAAGCAGAAACCTCACATGCAAGCAAAGCAAAAGAAGGAACTCCTTTACTAATCTCTGTTGGCAGGCAGGTGTGTTCAGCCATCTCCAGGAAAGCAGGGCTCCATCACACATTCAAGTCCTTGGGAAGAAACACGCCTCAAATCCAAACATATCCCACCCCTTTTCTTCCTCTTCCCCCAGCTTTACATGCTGAGCATGACCTCATATGGACCCTTTTGGTTAGTTGGGATGACCTGTCCTGCCTGTGTCCCCTCCCAGCTTCTTGTACATCCCAGGCCCTGACTCTGTGTAAGTGCTGCTCACACTGAAAAGATTCCCATGTTGACAATGCTGTTTACAGCAAAAATAGCCCCATAGTAGCTACTGTGAAGAAAATTAACTCAATCCCAGCCTAAACCAGCACACTGAGGTAAGGGATATTGCAAAGAAGGGAAGGAAGGAGGAGCAACACAACTGAGCAGGAGTGATGTGTGTGGCAGAGGAAGAAATGGTTGTGCTGATGTGTTACCCCAGAGGGTCTCAAGAAAATGCTGAGGAGAATTCCAAAGGACTAAGTGTGTCATGAACACATCAGCTAGAATTACTGACCACCATTAGCACAGAAAGGGTGAAGAGTAATAATCCCAGGGTGTTTCCCAAGAGCCACCATGTTTCCCATCTGCTTTAGGGCTCAGTTGCTGTATTGACCTGTCTTCAGCCATGTGCTGAGGCAAGCAGTTTGCTGACTAAGACACAGATAATATCCCTGAGCTCGGGTCTTGAATATACAATCTTTGATTAGATTTCAGACTTCTCACTCTTAGATGGCTAAATATCACCTTCTGGGCCTTAACATATGTTGAGGCTGCATTGACATAGGAACAGACTGCATTGTCAGAAAGCTCTGCTGAGTGGTGCTGGCATTGTGCTTTCATGATGTACTGCAGCACCACTGGTAAAAGCCCCACGTGGGATCAGGACATCAAGCTAGCCAGCCTCACTGAAACCCTCTCTTTGAAGTTATCATGGCAGTTGAGATATCAGCATCTTGGTGGCCCTGCGCTGGACTCTCTCCAGTAGTTCTCTGTCTTTCCTGAACTGGGGTGTCCAAAACTGGACACAGTATTCCAGGTGGGGCCTCACCAGTGCAGAGTAGAGGGGGAGAAGAACCTCCCTTGACCTGCTGGCCACACTCCTAATGCATCCCAGGATGCCATTGGCCCTCCTGGCTTCAAGGGCACATTCTTGGCTCATGGTCATCCCCCACATGTGTGTTCTGAGATTGGGACATATATCCAGGCTTAACTCAGAGGGTAACCTAGGCTTTGACAGCCTCACAGTTCAGGGAAGCAGGCTATACTCACCATGGAGTAGCTTCACACCAAGACATGAGGTTCTTGCAGGGTCTGCCAGTGTTGCTGGCACTGCAGCTTGCACATCAGGCAGTTGTACACAGGTCAATCCATGAACTGTTTGCTTTCCTTGGGACTAACGAACCATCTGCCAGGGCAGAGTTTGAGAACATGACTCTTGGTGTGTCTCTTCCTGACAGGCTGTAATGATCCATGGCTGCAAACACAAGGTCCCCTGGTCCGTGTCCCAGCTGTCAGCCCACAGGTCTTGTTGAGCAGAGAAACATGGAGGTGACACTTTACAAACAAAAAGAGAAAAAAAAAAGAAAACCCAAACCCAATCCACAAAAGAAAGACAGACCAGAAACCAAAAGGCTCAGTATGTTCTAGACGTGGGTGATAAGCTGCAAGCTAATGCACTGAAAAAAACCTCTGGAGATGTAAAATGTCCATAAATGTGCATTTTTTTTTTTTACATTTAGACATCTTTCCCTACTGAAACTCATGCTCTACCAACCAGTCATACATCTGTTCTAATGAACAGTGCACGTATGTGGCATTCACATGTGATTTTCACTTTTAAACAAACCAGTACAATTCCTGGGACAAAAACAAGGCAGATTTTTAAGAACTTCAAGACACAATCTACAAAACCTGCAGGCCAAAAGTAGCATGCACTGATATTGAAGTATCCAGATTAGAGGCCTCAGTGTTTCCAAAGGTTCAGAGCTGTGCCACCACCTTCCATAATTCAATGCCTGAATAAACCTGTCAGAGTAGAGCTACAGAGATGAGTCCATATTTCCTCACCAATAGATTTGCTTTTCCAGAACATCCCACTGCAATAATCAGGTTTTCTCCACTTATTTAACCTTATTTAAATGGAGGTTCTTCTCCCCCTCTATTCTGCACTGGTAGGACCCCACCTGGAATACTGTGTCCAGTTCTGGGCACACCAGTTAAGGAAAGACAGAGATTGACTGGAGAGAGTCCAGTGCAGGGCACCAAAATGCTGAAGGGAGTGGAGCATCTCCCTGCTGAGGAGAGGCTGAGAGAGCTGGGGCTCTCTAGCATGGAGAAGACTGAGGGGGGACCTCATCAGTGTCTATCAATATGTTAAGGGTGAGTGTAGGGAGGGTCGAGCCAGACTCTGCTCAATGTCATCCAATGACAGGACAAGAGGCAATGGGAGTCAGTTGGAGCACAAGAGGTTTGGGGGAAACGCAAGGACAAACTTTTTTTCCCAGTGAGGGTGCCAGAGCCTGGCAGGGGCTGCCCAGGGAGGTTGTGGAGTTTCCTGCTCTGGAGACATTCCAGACCTGCCTGGATCTGTTCCTGGGTGACTTGGTCTAGGTGACCCTGCTGTGGTAGGGAGGTTGGACTAGATGATCTTCTAGGTCCCTTCCAATCCCTGACATTCTGTGATTCTGTAATTACACAGAATAATCTGAGGCATTAGAACATAAAATCAAGTGTGATTTTTTCCGCTCTTTTGAGTACCTCAAGTTTTGAGCCCAGGCCCTGGATTTCCAAAAGCAAGATCTTTCAATACCCAAGATTAAAACAACCACAGCCATCAAGTTTAACTCTCTCAGTGGAGCAACTACAGCTTTCCAAAGGAAAAGGATCTTCACTGTTTCACTGCCTGAATCATATGCAGTCTGTGCAGCAGCACTGAGATTCTACAGTTCAATTTGTTAGCACAGTGTATTTCTAGAGAAAGCAGGCATCCTTTTGTCATTTTTTCTCAAAGGAAAGCTCCTCAATATTAAAGAAGTCCAGCCTAACTTTTAAAAATCAACTAAAATCTAAAATCCAAACTTCTTGCTGTACCTTGTTTGTCTTCTTTGCTTTTATGTGTCTCCAAGCTAGGACTGAGTCACAGCTGCCTCTTCTACACACAAAGATTTGCAGATATTTTCTTCAAAGCATCCAAGATACTCAGCTCACATTGCAGAATAACGAGTAGTCAGGACAGCTTCATGATGAAGTTACTTTTGGTAATTAGAAAGCTACACAAAGCAACCACAGAAAGCAGAAATGACAGTACTTGGTTCTCCACTGCCCACAAAAAGGATGACTCACCACATCAGACCTCTAAAAAAAGCACATTACACAGATAGTTCATGTTACCATTGCACATCTTTTAAGCTCTGTCAATCTCCTCCACGAGGTTTCCTTCTTCAAAATGTTTCAGGCAGTGGCATTGTCCTCATCCCTGCACCAGTCTCTTGGACCTTGCTCTGCACTCACAAGGAAGGCAACTGTTAACAGTGCTTACAGTTCAGCAATGCTACTGGGATCAGGCAATCACCTGGAAACAGGATACCCTAAATGTCAATCAGGACAAACTACAGCCCTGAATACCTCACAGTACAACTTAAGTTTCTGCAAAGAACAGAGCTGCTTCAAATAGAACCAATTTAAAGGATGGCTTCTGGTTCTCAGTGAAGCTTTGTTTTCCTTTTCTAAAACTTGCCTCCATAGGTAAAACAGTATAACTGTATTAATAAAGCTGTGGAGATATTAAGAATATCTATGGAAGGACTATTTTTCACTCTAAATTACTTTGTCCTGGTAGCATAATCACAATTCCAAAATAATCTACCTTATGGTCAACAGGTTTTGTTTTTTTTTCAGCACAGAGCTGGCACTGATTACCAGAGATTCAAAACAGCAAGGAAGAAAGCAAACAAAAATATAACACGCTAAGTCATAGCTAGAAAAATATGACCTTTTAAGATGACTTGTTCTTTCACTTTGTCTATTAAAAGACTGTTTGAAACAACTGCTTTTTCCCCACTTTATTTTCATATTTTTACAAAACAAAGTAAAAGGCAGGCACAATCTAAGGACTTAAGAGCAGATGATACTACAGCAGCAAACAGTGCATTAGCAATGTTAACTTCAGATAGGTAAAAAGCCACACAAAACCAAACAAATACAGTAACAAAACAACTTTCTGGCAACTTGCCCATAGCCTGTCCCTCAGCCCCACAACTTAGAACTTCCTCAACGAGGAAGAAAAGGAGGGTTCTCATAGTAGGAGACTCTCTGTTGAAGGAATCTGAGGGCCCAATTTGTAGGCCAGACCCAATACACAGAGAGGTCTGCTGCCTTCCAGGGGCTCAGATTAATGACATTAAAAAGAAGCTGCCTGATCTATTGCACCCCTCTGATTATTATCCCTTAGTAATTTTTCAGGTGGGCCATGATGAGATTTCTGAGCGTAGCCTAACTACCATCAGAAAAGATTTCAAGGAGTTAGGGAGATTGGTAGAAAGTTCAGGAGCACAGATAATTTTTTCATCAATCCCTCAAATAGAAAGGAAAAACACAGATAGGGGGTGGAAAGCACGTATCATGAACAAATGGCTGAGACTGGTGTTATCATTGGAATTTTGGATTTTTTGACCATGGGGAAGTTTATAGGGCAACTGGTCTGCTGGCATCAGACAGAGTAGATCTCTCTCAAAGGGGAAGAAGGACTCTGTCTTATAAATTGGCTGGGCTCATAGATAGAGCTTTAAACTAGGTATGAGGGGGGAAATGCCTGTCCTTTGGAGAGTGGGCTAGAGACTGTTGAGAGGTGTTGTGCCATCCCCACTGCTACCTCAGGGTTGGTACCAGTCAGGAGGTTCTGGAGCATTGCAAACTCGCTCAAATGCCTGTACACAAATGCACACAGCATGGGGAACAAACAGAGGTTTAGGGTCAACATAAGGAAGAAATTTTTCTCACTGAGGGTGCCAGAGCTCTGGAAAGGGCTGCCCAGGGGGCTTGTGGAGCCTCCATCTCTGGAGACACTTAAGACCCGCCTGGATCTGTTCCTGGGTGACCCTGCTGTGGCAGGGGGGTTGGACTAGATGATCTTCTAGGTCCCTTCCAACCCCTAATATCTGTGAATCTGTAAAACAGCCCAACACCTCACATTTGGTAAATTCATGTCTGTTCTGACAGACAAATCTGTTGCCTTTCATTAATGTTGTGTGTATATATAGCACCTGTATGCAATAAAAAGAAACACAAATGCTGGCAGAGTTTGAACTTCTTGGCGACTTCTTTGTGGATGTTTATTCAAAGAAATCACAGAAACTGGGAGGAGAGAGTGCTTTGTGCTTCACACACCAAGGCAGTCTTAGGTTCTGACTTTGACCTGACAGAGGAACAGAAATCAAGGATAAAAATTGTTTTTCAACAACACTTTTTTGTTAGAGGCCAAGCTTCCTAAAAAACAACTA
>VYZU01030592.1:11126-25715 GCA_013401355.1 Ceyx cyanopectus | reverse complement strand
AAATAAAAATAAAAATAAAATTGAAAGAGTTCAAAATTGTCAGGCAGAATGGAAAATCTTTTCAGAAGACAACACAAGTGTAAGCCCCCAAACAGAAGGGTGTATTGCCAGGAAGAATTTACTTTGAGACAATGTAGAAATGACAACATGAAGAGACTAGTAAGAAAAAACATACAGATAGAATAAAAGAAAGGCTCTAAAGACTCAGGAAGAATAAGGGTACAAATAAAACTGACAAGCTGCTTATGTAAACCTCTGAGATGAATAATTAAAACTGCTAAAAAACTGCAACTGCAAAAGGGGAAAGTTCCTCAAGTCCCATTGGGCTCAAACCCAGATGGACACTGCAGACATCTCTGCACAGCCATAAGACTTTCAGTCCCAGTGGGCACTGAGGGATGGGTGTGGTAGCAGGGAAAATAATGACAATGTTAGCAATTAAAAAGTACTTCTTATCATGGGATGTGCTCCCATCTCCTCAGAGACAGGCTGCATAGAGTTTGCCAGGCATCCTTATTGGCACCTTAACCTGAGCAGCATGCTCAGGCCTGCAAGATCCTGTATGCTCCAGAGGGTGTGTTTAAGCCTCACCCCACACAGACTATGAGTCTGGCCAAGGTAATGCTGACCTAACCCCAGTATATTTCTTTTTTTTTAATTATTTTTTGAGCTCTGAGGCCTCCCCTGAGCAGCCATACAGAGGCACAATACACATGCAGAAAAATGGAGGGAATGTCCTTTGAGGGACAGAGAGACTCAAGGGGAAAACGCATTCCTCAATGTATTCCTTGCAGATGGTGTCTATCCCCAATGACTCTTCCAGAATTTCTGGCTTCCTCCATGATAAAGCAAATACCAGCTCCCAAAGAAAATGAGGAAAAAGACAGCCACTGGAGCTTACCCATATGGAACAATACAAGCTTGGGTATTTATATTTACTATGAAGAACAGTATCCCTATCTGAAACTCTTGTGAAGAGTCTAACCTTTTTGTGTCTGCACAACTGCTCAGAAAGTTTATATTTTTTTATTATTTTTTTTTATGAAAGTCTTAGGGATTAATGCTTCTCTCAGGCCTGCAAATAATATGATGTTTCCTCAGAAAGCTGTTGAATGCCTCCAAACCTCAATAGCTACTATTGGTTTGGGGTAAAATTTTTAGCCATGAGGGATAGAAAACCTCTGGTTTTCAACCTGAATTGTCTGCCCACCAATTCCAAACTTCCCACAGTCATCAGCCATTCAGCTATTTGCTAAACACAACTTGCCTGCATCAATGCCCAGTTCATCCAGATTATAGTTGTTTTCTGTTGCTTTTTTTTTTTTTCCAGGGTGGTTTAGATTCTTCCTTTCTTTTAATTGTACAAGCAGACTTTTTCTTTTATGTTTTGGTTGGCAAGTGGTGTGGAAATCTTACACACCCAGCAAGCATCCAGGATAGGTTGTCATTGCCACCAGTATTTAACTGTCAGTGGCAAGTACTATTGTGATACCTGAGGGATAGTAAGTGATTAGTTTGACACAAAACTTACTTCCAGGAAGTGCTTGACATTCTGGTCCCTGTTAAATGCCTGTTTGTGCTCTGGTCGATGAAGACCCTGCTGAATTCTTTATTTTCCAGATTTAGGAGGGATATCTGGCTTATAGACTGATCCAGGTTTGTTTTCCAAAATTAACTTCATGTAATTTGGAATATATTATTCAAAAAATCACTAGTCTGAAAGAAAGAGAGCTGAAAATGACTAAATCGTTTAAATAAAAAAAGACAATGTGCAAAACTGCCACTAGCTGAAATTTTACTATCCATTACATTTTATGGTGAATGATTTAATTAATGAACTTGTCTGCAGATTTTTCTATACAGAAAATGTCATGTGTTTCATTATTTGTTTGCTCATTGGTGTGGTTTCTTTGTTTTGATTTTTTGTTTTGTTTAATTTTCTTCTGTACCCAAGGCAAAGCATGATGTTCAAATGGCTGGTTTTATTTAAAAACAGCAACAAACCAACAGACCAAAACCACAGTCCTGTGCTCAACTGCTCAACTACAGCTAACAATAATAGATAAAGAAGGTATAATAAAATAAAAGCCTACATGGCCACTTGCCTAAAACACAGAACAAGTCAGATTTGGAGGTCTGGAAAAGCTGAGCTGTTTATTCTCCTGAGCACACCTCTGGAGCTAATATAGTCACTAAGGAAGGGAAGACACAGACCATGTTTTGGAAGAATGTCATGCCACAGGATTCTTGAATCAGCCAGGCAAAAGAACTGATTACCAAGCATACAAAAGAGCAGCTATATATTTCTGTTAAATTATTTTTTATTTACTACTAAGTAAAAAAAAATACTTTTAGAGGCAGCTTAATTACAAATAAGTAATCTGTTAAAAAAAATAAATATGAAATGTACAAAGACTGAATTTTCCAGGTCAATCCAATCTTTTCAGTCTTTTTTTTTTTTTTTTTAACAGAATATATTATATTTTGAGAAAAGAAGTGTCATGGTTTAGGGTCAGGGCCACCCAGATTGCAGCAGTGCCCTTGTTATCCTTGGTAGTAACTCTAAACATAAGGAGTTATCACTGCTAGAAGCAGACACTGTCTGCAAAATATTCTTCTAACATGAGAAAGTGCAGTGAGTTAGAAAACCTGAGCTGAACAGCAAAATCACTGAATTTGTTCAGTTCTCACTCAAACCAGGATAAAAACCCTGGGAGTTGGCCTACATAAAATCTGAATACTTATTTAAGTTAATCAGTCTGGAGTTTGAATATGAAGATTGAATCAAATAAATATAATAACCTATTCTGGAATAATTTCCATTAGTAATGCTATTCTGAAATAAAACCCTCTTTAATCCACAGACATTTGGATGCTGTTGAAATGAAGGGTTCTTTTCTCATTCCTGAGTGCTAAAAAGCAGTTTAAAAACTTACTGTGTAATGTGCAAGAGATGTGAATTGAAAGAAGTGGTTTATTGCTGAAGATTCAAGACAGATTGCAAATATATTTATTTTGCTTGTTAACAGTTGTCTATACAAGTATCAAAATCATGAAAAAAATATGCTATTTTTTAATATATGTGGCTACACAGAATTGACATTGAGATGCAAACTTAACAGTTATCAGTCTTTAATACTGAGCCTAAACCACTTCTAATATACAAAATAAGAGAGTCACAGAGATGCATGTCATAACAGCAAATGGTTTAAGCTCTCCACCAACATTATTAAACCAGTTCTGGAGCTGTGCATAAGGATGGTTGCTGCTGTGTTAGGAAATACATGGTCTATTCTCACTTCTCATGGCTCTCACTTGCTACTTCCACCAGCTTGTTCTTCAACCTTGACTTTATATTTCCATCTTCCCATTTCTTAAAAATGTTAACTGCACGAAATAATTCAAAATTGCTATAGAAAAGATTAGGGGAAGGTAGTCTATATTATAAGATTTTATCTTAGCCAAATGTCCTGAGGGTACTGTAATTTTTTTCTTATAATTACACAGGGGCATTGGGCAGGAGAAAAGTGTTTCTTAGCCCTGCTTATTTCAGCATTTCTGTTTCAATGCTACCTTGAAACAAAACAAAGGTGGCTGTGAGCCCAGGGATAATCAAAGCCAGACACAGACCATGGACAGTAGGTCAAGTTCTGTCAAAGTCTTGATAATAATAACTGCAGGGAAGAGGATTCAACCTGCTGTAAAATACTTGCCAGTCTAACTCTAGTTATATACATGTTTGTGTCTGCAACATGAACCACTGGGACCCATGTTCACGTCACCTCTATCCACAGTTTCCTGTTATTGATGTATTTATGGGGATGGATTCTGAATGATACAAACCACCACAGAAATTAGAGGGGAGAGAAGAAAAAGGATGTGTTCTGTCCTTCCCCATCAAATGGTCTTTCCACTGTTCTTTCATGGATGTGCTGTTTTTCTGTTAATTCATTTGTTTTTTCATATATAGATGTCAAGGTAAGACATTTTTTGCAGAGACCAGCATGCTCAGTTTATCAAAAAGTGATGCTGAGTAATGCAGGCTCTGGATTTAAAACTGACCTAGGCTGTATAAGAGGGAGAAATATTTTGTGTGTAGGTTTTGGAACAAAGGTACACTCAGTCCACCCTTGTGCCTCAAGATATCATTTGTCTTCAAAGTAATAAAAAGACTACTGCCATCTTTTGAAGCGGCACCACTGACAAGGAAATGGAATTAAATAATACAATTGTAGTAAAAGTCAGGAATATATTGTTCTGGAAAACTACAAGGTAAAACCAGGAAGGAATGAAGAGAGAGAGAGGCATATTTTATGCCATATTTATTCTATCATGACAAAAAGCAACATTCAGAGACCAATATAATTAATCTAGGATTATTAACTTGTAAAAAGAGATACCACTTATGGAAATAAGAGGGAAGTAAACGTGCTTTGGACAAAATATTTATTTTGACTGCACTGAAATCAATAACAAAACTCTCATTGTCTTCTGTGGGCTTGCATTTCATCCAAAACACTCTTCCAAGTCTGCTAATGTGCAAATCACTTGGGCATGCAAAGAATGCTGAATTAGCAGCCTGTCTTTTAGCTTTACAAAACTTTTAGTCTTGCTGAAAGTAGAAGGCAGGTAAGATTAGAGGAAATGGCAAGTAATTTGAGGGAAGGAACTAGTTAGAGGCAAATAAGGAAAAGAGAAGGCAAAGTGGAAGGGGAATATTATGTTATGATTTATGGCAATGCTGTAAGTTAATAAGCAGCTCAGGATGATGAGAAAAAAAGTGAGTAGCAATATAAAAAGTCTTCACTGGAAATGGAAATGTCAAGTACTTGCTCAACTGAGCTATTAATGAAAGTCTTAGAAGTCAGCACCTACAGTATCTGGTGTTCATAGGTTGAAATCAGTTTATCCCTCATGTTTCCTTCATATTGCCAGATTAGAAAAATGCCCAAGTGACATTTGTCAGATGGCCCCAGGAAAAACAAATTTTGCCATATAAGTAGCCATCCAGACTCTGGATGAGAAGGTGAGGAGGGTGATAAAAATTGTTTTGAGCCCCATCAAAGACTGTGGCAATGCCCACCAGTTTTTGAAGTGGAGTGTGTTTATCATCTGCAGGCAACAAAATGCAAAAATATCTTTTCTGAGTCCTTTATCTTCATATGCATCAATAGCTAATAAACACTAACCTGAACATGTGGCTCCTCTGCAGAGGGCAGGCTTTGGGATGATGAGGAGGATGGAAATTAATGCACCTGAGTAATAAACAATCTGGCATCAGAGGGCTGCCTGGAATGGAGATAACACAGTTCTCAAACCAAGGGGTAAATTCTGCCTCTCAGTCATAGTCAAGTTGACTAACAGAGCCAGACCTATTTTTTGTAAAACCACAGTGCTGCTTCCTTAATTCTGGATTTAATTTTCCCAGGAAATTTAATTGATGTTGAAGAGTTCCCAAAGCACAAAGATAGCACATTAAAATACCCTATGAAAAGTTATGACTGGGCAAAGGAAGGGAGAATAAAGATGGGACACTCCCATTTGTTGTTGTTGTACTTGTTCTTGGGTTTTTTTCTGTTTAGTTTAGGGGTGAATTTTTTGGGGAAGAAAAGGAGGCACAGAAAGAAGTAATTTATCTGTCCAGAAAAGACCAACTGCACTTCAAGTGTCAAGTAAAAGGACCCTAATTATAGCAGGTGCTGGGATGAAATAACAATGTCTGTCTTTCCTATTTTTTTGCCCATGATTACAACTGACTCATATCCTCTGGTAGAGGTTCTGTAGCAGATATAATGTTAGGTTCCACAATGTGCAGCATTATCTCAGTATGCTCAGAGGAAACAGGAAATAGAAAAGATGTTAAAGCTCCAGTCCCAGCTGATGCTGTACTCCAGGGGTAGCACTATGATAGAAAGAAAAAGAATTATTGGCATAAAAATTCCTTTGTCTAAATAATCCCTTGGAGAGTTCTGAAATGATGACATTTAGATGTTGGTCTGGAGACAGTCAGTGCTTCCAGTTGTGGAACCTGACCATAAATGAGTAAGCAACAAGTTGCAGAAGCTGGACACAGGGAGTGGATATGTTTGTTCAGGGGGAAAAAGAAAAAAAAAAAAAGCAATCTCAGCAGCCCCCCCAGAAATAAAGAAAAAAGAAAGAGGTTCATAGAACAGTAGGAAAAGAGGCTAAAAAGGAACATGAGATTATATTTGCTCCATCCCTTCATTTAAATGAGCTATAAGTAATTTCAGGTACTACACTGCAAAGGTAAGCCAAGGGTTTTTTTTTAACTGATGGTTTCACATTCACATGTTCTCTATTGAAAAATATTACCAAAAAAATGTCCTCTCCTTTAGTTTGAAAGACCTACACAAACAGAAGAGAGAAATGACTAAATGGTTATTCATTAGAAAAAAAAAAACCCACAACAGTTCAGCTGACTCATTAACTACTGTTGAGATGTTGAAATCCAGGGAAAACTCTTTAAAAGCCTTTTACATCATTTAATTGTTTCAAGTGGACTTCAGACAGTGATTTCCCTGGTCTCTCATGCACAAGCCTGCACAGCTGTAACCCTGTTGCCTCCAAGTCTGCCTGTGTTGCAATGGGCAGCCTGGTCACTGCCAGGCACAGCAGATGGAGGTGTCTTTCCATTCCCCTTTGACAGTTGGAATTAGAAAAGCCCAGGGCAGCATAATGAAATGTTGAACTTTGCAGTGGAGTAGTCTCTGGGCCATGGGAAAACACTGCTTGCACAGCACTATTTAAACTGCCTGGATCTCATATGCTGCTCTGATTCAATATGAATTATTAAAATTTCAATTTCAGGCCTTTAAGAATCTATTTTTTAAAACCTGCTTTTTCCCTCAGGGTCCATATGTGCCAATAGAGCACAGCAAGTGTGTGTGTGTGTGTGTGTGTGGCTTTTTACACTATTATGTGATTCTGTTTCAAGAACCCTCATTCCCAGATCTTCACAGGCTGCTTTGGACACAAATTTTCTGTTTCACTTTAGAAACAAGCATTGAACAACTCACACTGGAATGATTCTCAAGAGATCACCTGATCCAACCTTTAAAAATTTCCTGTTCCTCACTTTACCATTTACCAGTATTTATCTGTCGTTTTGCAAGCTATCAAATCATTATGTGAATCCTATCAACTCCCAAAACAAATTCTGAAGTCTTTGTGACATTTTAAGCAGGTAGGGGAAAATTTGTGGTAATTTTATCTTCCACTGAGCAAAAGGCAGTGGCAATTTCAACGTCACTGATTGCTGTAAATAAACTGGGCAAAAAACTTTCTAGTCCTGCAGCTCCTGGTCCCATTAACTCCCTTGTCAGTCTGTTAACACAGCAGTCAGTTAAGAACAGCTTCCACAAGTGCCAGCACCTTATCATGGTACAGTAACTGTGCTTATAAACTCCCCAAAATACTTAGCTTTCTAAACAATTGCTTCACTAAATTTATCTATCAGAGTTTGGGCAGAAACACATCTTTGCACACAAACTGTGCTGTCTATGACGGGACAGATCTCTACATCATAGAGATTCATTTGTAAAAAGTCTTTCCCACTCTACTGTGTCCTGGTTAGGGTCACCTTGCAATGAAGAAGAGAAATAGAATCATAGAATCATTCAGGTTGGAAAAGACCCTTGGGATCATCAAGTCCAACCATTAGCCCTACTCTACAAAGTTCACCCCTAAACTGTGTCCCTCAAAATCACATCCAAACAACCCTTAAACACATCCAGGGATGGTGACTCAACCATCTCCCTGGGCAGCCTATTCCAGTCTCTGACTTTTTCTGTTAATTTTTTTTTTCCTAATGCCCAGACTAAACCTACCTGTTGCACCTTGAATTTGTTCCCTCTTGTTCTATTGCTAATTACATGTGAGAAGAGACCGCAGCAGCCTCTCTACAATGTCCTTTCAGGTAGTTGTAGAGAGTGATGAGATCTCCTCTTAGCCTCCTCTTCCTCAAACTAAACAGTCCCAGCTCCTTTAATTGCTCCTGTTAATCTCTCCAGCCCCTATCCATGACTGAGAACAAGAGGTGACCATGTCTTTATTTGATAGGTAAGGAAAACCAGTGTTAGCAGATCTTCTGTGTTAATTTAGGGGTTTATGATCTGATACCCTGGTCAGGACCATATCTGAAAACATCCTAAATTCATCCTAAAGCCCAAACATGAGCCAATAAATGCACAAAAAATTTACTTGCATTTAGTTGAACTGAGGAAACTGTCCATTCACACTTGCCACCAAGATACAATATTTTATAATATTTTTTAATTTGCTTCTAATGCAGGGGAGGCCTGATTTAGGCTGAATAGAAACAAGTTTAAACTGGAGTGGGACAGGAGGTCCACAGAGTCTGAGATGATAAAACACCAAAAGGCCATGTCACCTGACTGGGTTTATACATTTTCAACAGCAAAATCATATCCTCTGGAAAAATCACCCAGGATTCCTTTCAGTACTACAAAAAGATAATATTCTATTACCTTGGGTTGTACTGAGGCTGATCACTTTGTTAAAATTTATCTGTCTTATTTCTTCTTATCAGTATCTTAAGGAACCATGACCTTATTCCTACATATCTTTGCCCATCCCCTGGGATTTCTCCCATGCTGCCCACAGCCCAGGACTCCCATTTCATCCTGCAGGGCCACCAGCCCCTGCCCCAGTGACTCTGCAGCAGGGCTAGTCTCCAGTTCCCTTCAACCCAGTCCTGCCCTGCCCAGAAATGGGTCCTGCAGAGCTGGAGCCACCTGCAGGCACAGATCCCAGCCTGGCCTTGGTCTGTGCCTGCCCCCAGGGAGGTGTTTAATGTCCTGGTCTGGGGCTGTCCTGGTGTCCCTGGCTGCCCTGATTCTATCTGGGGGTTTGAGAGGTGCTGGCTGCCAGGACCAGCCCTGCCAGACCCCCATGGGCAGCTCCCCTCGCCCTGGAGGGTCTTGACACTGGCAGATTCAAGAAAGTGCTGGGCATTTTTTTCCCCAGAAAGATAGCCCATGCTAGTTAAATTGCTTCTCTGTCTTCTGTTTGATTATATAAGCATATTGTACTGTTTACTTTTCTCATTGCAAGATAATTTCGCAAGTATTCAGTGAAAACTGTTTTCTATACTTTCTCTGCTTCTGAAAAGCCTTTTCAAAATATCAATGCCCAAGCACACCCCTGCTTTCCTACAAACTGTATCTGTATTAGAAACAGAAATAATAATACTCCTCTGTTCACAGGGAAGAAACCAAGGGTCTTTTTGGAAATGGTTTCACCAAGAGGCTGACATTTGCCTGCTAAGCAATGTAATAAATGCCCACCCTGACATTCATGTGTGCTTGAGTAATGTGAAAGTTTGAAAGCCACATTATTACTTAAAAAGGTGCATTTTGCTGTGGAGACAAGGTCCAGACCTCCATTTCCAAGTTCCTTTTATTCTGATGATGCCTTTGTTAACTTTAATGGTAATGGCCTTAGGCTCCTAGACCTGGCAAACATGACCAGCTTTTCATCTTCACAAAAATGAGCTGAGATTGTTCACTGACTTTTCCATTGTTTATCATCCCTAGTAAATATTTGTGGGTCTCCCTATTCATAAACTATTTCATATTTACAAATGAGTCTTTCAAAAAAGAGGTAAAAAAAAATGGGAGGGGGGAGGAAATATCTGAAATTCCAGCAGTAGCAGCAGCCAGTGCAGTGAATTCAAGGCAATTTTAAAGTTCACTGTGGTGGGTCTTTTGTGTCTTCCTATTCCATTCACATTGTCTTTTCTGTATCAAGGACAACACTGCCAACTAAAACAAAGCCTTTACCTCACAGCTCTATTTGCAGACAGGATTGACTGGTTTACTTCTGGAACAGTTTAAAGTAGCCAAGAAACAGGCAGACCATCCCAACTGTAGTAGATATTGTTTTAAGTGCTAATTTTTATTGGTCATGACCTTCTCATAATGTAAAGAAGAGCTGAGCTGTTTCTAGAACATGCTTTTGTTTAGTATGGAGATTCCTGAGTATGTTATTCATAGTCAAATCTCTTAAGTCTATGCTTATTTCTAGGGCCTTTTATCTAGAAAAGAGTTACGTTGTAGGTAGAAGGGGACAAGAGAAGTATTACTCAGAGCTTTGATGTTCAGTTTGGGACAAAAGTCCATAGTTAATGTGAATATTATTGCTGGGAAGTGTCATCTTGATGCATTCTTTTTCATGCTTCATTTGCCTTCATCATTACTGGCAAGATGAGGTATCCAAAAGCATAAAGTGTTATACATCATGTAGGATCCATCCCTTGTGCTACAGCACTCAAGCTGGCCAGAGAAGATCAAGGTACCTGAATCACAACACCTATGTGGCAACAACCCATAATATGATCTTGATAGATTTTTTTCTTTAATAGAAAATTCATTCACCTATGCAAAACACTTTACAAAAACCATTATGCTTATATTTAATATTTTTCTCCCAAATAGAGCCAAACTTTGGGTAAATATTACCCATTCCCTGTTGTCTGGCAATATTTTTGTGCCATTTAAAAATTTTTGATTGTTCTTATTCTGCATTCCTACCTATAAGATGCCTCCAGTGGTAGGTCTCACAAGAGGTTATAAAGCAGAATTATTTATGCCAGTCATTTGAAATCTTATGCAGTTAAATTCTTACTATTGAAATTTGTATTAATTCATTTTAATAAAAATTAATCCCACTTATGGAAAACAAAACTGCTAAACCAAAACCAAACAGAATGAGCTAGAAATACCTCTCAAGAGGCAAAAAGAGAAACCATTACTTTTTCACTCTTCATTTTCTATTGCCCAACAAAATCCCCATGATGGGCTGCCCAGCACTTGTCCACACTTTATTAGCATACCACTGCTACCATCTGCTTGGTAATTCAAGTGGTTTAAGTTTATGCTACAGAGAAAAGGTCTTACATTTTTGCTTCTCCTATTGCTCAAGTTGAATTCAAGTTGGAAGTACTGTTTTCAGTTTGTTTTTCCTGAACAGAAAAAAAAGTAGGAGATCCATGTGAAATTAAAGAAAAAAAAAAAAGTGCTCAAGGGATATTGCAAATGTCAATCCCAGTCCATTTAGAATTACTACCATGTCTTGACCATGGCACCAAAGCTTGCCCTTCTGTGCATGCATGCACAATTACATTTTTTTACATGAATCATATATGTTGCTTCTTGGAGATCTGGGATGATTTCCAAGACTTCAAGGTAGAAGATAATTTATTTTAAAACTATATGTAAATTATATTTTTAATAAAATATATAAATATTTATACTTTAAAGCACTGCTCTGTGACTCAGAGGAACTGGATTATCTTTCTGGCACTCCCACAAATGTCCTGTTCAATGAGTCTATAATTAATGCCAGCGTTTGAGAATGTTAGAGTAACAGGTTGCATACCAACTTCAACCACAGTATTTCCTGTTTTCTACAATCTGTACATGGTACTAATGCTTGTCATTTTTGCATTATTTCAGGGAAGGTGAGAAGGGGGGAGGGATATTGGGAGACAGAATTTTGGCATTAGGACTGCAAACTTGAATTCAGGAAGGTAAAAATAAGAAGCTCTGAGTTCCACTACAGGTCACAATGGGAATAAAACACATACATCTTAGTCATCCTGTCCCTTTTCTATTTATGAAACATATCTATATCTCACCTCTAGCTGCATATTCTGTCTACTTAGGAATATAAATCATTTTCACCTCTTATGTTGGCTTATTTTGGTTTCTCATGATGAAAAGAGTCCTTTTAAAGAAGCCTAGGTATTATTAGTCGTGTTCATTATGTTCTCCTCCAACCTCTTTCCCAAGGTGATAATATCTGTAATAGAACAGTTTTCATTCTGAGTTTTTCATTACTTCCCTTGAGATAGCTGTCAGTGCAAACATCCAAAGTCATGCAGCAGAAACTGCATTGGTGTTCTCCAAGAGATCCCAAGTTACCAGCATTTGTTTCTCATTTGGAAAGTCTAAGAGGGAGTAGTGTTCTCCTAATAGCTCCAAAAATCACTTACTTGAAACTGAAGAGTACAGTGAGAGTTAATGTCCCTGGGAATACTTTTTTTTTTTTAAGCCAAAAGTGGTTCATTTGCCAGCCTCAGGATCTGCCAAGATATAAAAGCAAACTATATGACCTCAATTAACTGAAGAAGCACAACTGAAAATGGGAGCATTTGCATCACTGCCCCATGTTCTCAGGTTGAATGCACATCCAGATTGAAAGTGAAGTGTATTTAAAACTGATACATTCCAAAGCATATAAACAAGATGATAAAAAAAAAAATTGCCATTCCAATATGATTGATTTTTCTTATTTGACTTTATGACTTACACACAAAATATCAGCCATAATTCTGAAACTCTGCAATGTTATATATATTCATTCAGCTTGGAAAAGACCCTTGGGATCATCAAGTCCAACCAAAGTTGGACTCTACAAAGTTCACCCCTAAACTCTGTCCCTCAAAATCACATCCAAACAATCCTTAAACACATCCAGGAACTCTGCTACAGAATATTATACAGACAAGGATTATGTGCCTAGTCCTTTCCTAGAAGAACAAATATACATGGTCTGAGTTTAAAATATTTTAATGGCCAGCTTCATCATGTAAATGATTTAGATCTCAGACATAACATCCTTGGCTTCCTCCTAAATTATAAGACTCAGAAAGCAGAAATTATCTCACAAAGAAACAAGGCAAAGAAGTTTATATCATAGATAACTTACCCTTAATAGAAAAAAATCAGTGGCTGTGAAGTCTCCCAAGGAAGTTTGGCTAGATAAGGAGAATTGTAGATCAGGACAGAAATAATGGGAATTAGGTCTAGGACATATTTCTGTCTTAAGTTTATGGCACAGGAATATGTGAAAGAAACTGTCTTTCTAGACATTATATTATGATTTTCTTATAGAAAGAGACAGAGTCAGAGAAATATTTGTAGAGTAAAAGGAAAGATTTATAACACGTGGCAAACAGTTCAGCAGCTTTTGACAAAAATACTGTCTTGAGGTAAGTAGAAGTAAAGCTTTTTTTAAAAAAACAGCAAATTTTCTGCTTTAAAATATTTGGAAACACAAAATAAGTCCAACTTTTGTAAAAAAAAGTTGGTGTTTCTGAGTAGATATCTCCTTCTGCACTGAAAAGAATAAGGTTTTAATAATAATAATGTTTTAGTAAAGTTTTTTAATAAAATAATTATTATAGGTTAATAATTATTACAGGTTAATAAAATAATCATTACAGGTTTTTTAAAACCTGTCTTGAGCAACTTAATAATTTTTTCTTTTATCCTTTCTCAGTGAAATTTTACCAAATTGGCCCAAATAAGAAGAATAGAGTTTAAATTATCTTTTTTTTCCTACAAAAGATAATTATTTTCCATACCACTAGTCTTCTTCCACGTTTTAATTTGTGTACTTTGATTATTCTGATAAAAAGGAAGTCTTTCAGCTTGCAGCAAGATCAGAGCTCACATTTTTTTCAGCAATATTGTTGATTACTCAACTGATTAATCTCTTTTGGCACTAGTACAAATTATTTCCCTGGGACATCACTTGAGATGAGGAGTCAGGAAAATAATATAAACTGTATGAAAGGAGGTGAGGAACCTATTTTTCTTCTGTGAAGTTTCTAAAAGCAAGGACAAAAAGTAGATTCCCAAAAGCTTTCATGAACGTGCTGAGGCAGGGTGCAGATTCAAGGATATCCCACACACCAGAGATTTTCCAGTGAACCACCCAGTCTCACATGCAGACATCAGATTTGCAGAGGTTTATGGGGAGTTAGGCACAGATAAGGGAATCAAGGCAGGTGGTGAGAATTAGAGCTGATCTGTAGGTACTCTGCCTAGCCTGTGTTTGAATTAACTAAAACAAAGCTCCAAACACAGAGCAGCTGTGCCTGAAATAAATGACTTTGAATTTGTCCAGAATTTCACCCTTTAGATGGATTAGGCATAATATTTCCTGGTCATTCAAGTCATTTTGCTGTTCAGGAATGTTATAAACTATGATGAATATGCTAATAAAATATGTTTTTGTTTTTTCTCTGGGTCCTAGTGCAATGCACAGGCATGTTTTTATGATGTTTCTGACACTCCATGAGACAGAATAATTGCAGCTATCCTAATCAAATAGAAGGATGGGCACAGAGGGCACCTTCAAACTACTGGGCAGGTATTCAGAGGAGAAATCTGATCAGAAGAAGGAAGAAGTACATATAACTAATTATAATAATGATAAAAACTCAACCCTTCGCATAGGTTCCACTGGGAGGTCGAGTAGGATGGGGTGGGAGTGGCAGCAGGGATTTCTGCCAGATGTGGAAAGCAGAGAGAGTACAATACTGGCTCACTGCAGGATGCCTGTTTTCCTCCTACCAGTTCTGAATGACTGCCAGGGAAAGACTATCCTCAAAAATATCTCTCCCTCGAGTGCCCGTGTTCCTGACAAGAATGAAATAGGAGCAGGAGGGCTTGGCTATACCTTCAAAATGGGAAGCAGAAATAGTTAAAAAGCTTGAGTATAGTCTAACTGCTCATAAAGAGGATTTTGTCCAACAGTTAC
>VYZU01030590.1:0-10814 GCA_013401355.1 Ceyx cyanopectus | reverse complement strand
AAAAAACCAACCAAAAAAACCAGCAAATTATATTACTATTAACAAAATACAATTATCAGACAGGAAAGCTTCCAAATGGATTCAACCGATCTACAGAAATTACAACTTGTAGATCATCTCTGCAGACCATGCCCTAAGCCATTTGATGATACTGTGGTAAGTTGTTGAAGATATTGTTGGTAAGTTGTCTGTACCTAAAGCTCAGATAGAGAGGTCCTTTTTATTGCCAATGTCTTGATTTGTGTGAAGTAAACCATATTTGTTTTCACACAAAAACATTTTCCAAGTATTTTGCTTAAGGTAATATAACAAAAATAGAATATGATATGGACCTCAAAAACATTTCCTGGGGGCTATTTTATTCCACACCATCTAATGTAGGGACTTCTACAATCCAAAGCACCTGGAACTGGCTGCCATCAGAGAAAACATGTTGAACAGATGGCCTGCAACCTGTTTCGGCTTGCAATCTCCATGCCCTAAAACATTAATTTCAGTAAAATATGTAGTGGAAACTCATCAAAATGTGTGGTATTTGTAAAGCACAACCTCATTTTAAAACCCTCTTGAATCAACATAAGTTTAATTTGCATTTCATTGTGTTACTTACTATACGACAGGCGCATAACCCTACATCATAATTTCATATGCATCTCCTGTCAGAGAAAAAACCCTACATCTATTAAATAAAAATGAGTTAAAAAGAGTGGGGCTGCTTGTTTATGAACAATATACTTTCTGATCATAAATAAGCACCCAGTCCAAAGAATCAGACTGGATTTAATCTGGAGTAAATACTCCAAAAATGTCTCCAGGTATGGACATCAGGTCCTCAGCCCAAATGTTTTGCTTTCAGATTTGCTACTATTGCACTCTTAACATTTGGTAATGTAAACAAGCAAACCAATGCATTAAATTCTAACTGTGATTAACTCTGAAGAACTACATTTAAAGTTTCAAGATCTTGAAAAGCTTTAAACACAGTGCAGCTGTTCTCATAAAGATGTAATGAAACCGTAGTGCCAAATCTCTAGTTTGGTTTCAGACATCTGAAGCAAACTTAAGAGGCTTCAACAAATGGACCTTCACTACAGTTTATTCGCAGGCAAATTAACCTGAATCAAGGGTGATTTGACCTGAACTATCAGCAGGATCCAGTGATGCTTCTTGGTGTGGGCAGCCATCACATTTCCGGCCTAGTCCACTGCAACACCAGTTACATGAATACAAACAAAAAACCTGGGACCATCAGCTGTGTAAGTCAAACCATACAGATAAGAGATTTGTGAACCACTCCATGGTTTTCTAGCTTTTTACTACTACATTTTTTGAAAGAGTTCCTTGTCTGCTAGCTAGCTTTACAACTTGAACTTTGTATAAGACATTTATAAAGTTACCTGTACCAAACCTAGGATTTCAGCAAGGGTAAGTGCAATGACAGGTACCCTGGACTCCACAACTAGACATCGGATTGGCTTGCAAACAGTTCTAGCTGCCAGACTGTGTCCCTTAAACAAATTACACAGTAAAATGGACTCATTCTACTCCTGCACTCCCTAAATATTTATTCATTCTCCTAAATTCTCTTTCTGCATCCAATTGATCTTTAGCAAGCTCCAAGGCCAAAGATGTCAGGCCTGAGCTGCCCCTGGGAGCTATGCACAATATGCAGCCACACATATATATTTTCTATTACATTAGACTTATACAGTTCTCCAAAGATACCAAACTTTTACGGTACACCAGCAAAGTAAAATCTTATTTCATATCATGAGGTCTATGAGTAGTCTTAGATCCTCTACTTCATTGCCATTGACAAGTCAAAAACACACAAGCTGAAACAATACATTGCATTGGCATCATTGCAGCCACCATTAGCATCTTTCTGCACTGCCTGGGCGTCTGGTAGGACCCAGCATGGCTGCACTTGACTGCAGACCTACAATCCCTATACTTTACAGCAGACAACTGCTGTAGAAAATGATTTCAAGAGAAAACAACTAAAAAAAAAAAAGAGGAGGTCTCCTTCACTGCAAAGAAGATGAACAACTGCTCAAGAAATTGACCTACTAACTTCAGTCGGATCAGCTTTTCATGGGATTCATTTTTATTTTCACACAGTTTCTTGTAATAAGGATTCAAGTTTTGTTTTATTTTCCAATAAAGCAGATGCTCCATTAAAATAGAAGCTTTTAAAGACATAGTATTGCTAATCAATTATCTTACTTATACCTCCTATGTATTCAGACCATGAAGTAGATTTTAAGTTGAAGCTCCTTTTTCTTAAAATAATTTCTTGATGCACTTTTCAAAAGAAGAAACATTTGAAACAGGCATAACCAGAGGTTATCCCTGGAAAATGGGTTGGGCTGCTAATGTATATTACAAACTAACATGATATCAGCTCTCAAGAGGAAACGGGAAGAGTACCACCCTGAACAGCATAGCAGCAACAAAAGAATTTAATCTCAAATTACATGAGATGGAAGGCATTTCATAATATAATTGAGATTACTATTTTATTAGTTGCACAACTACAGGAAATAATTAACCCTATAGATAAGATTTTGAAGTAATAATAACAATAAACATTATTAGAAAGAGCATTATCACCTTGTAATTCCTAAACTGTACTCTATTAATCAGGTGAATTTAGCCCAAATCTAAAGGAAGGAGCATGTACAGACCATGCATGGAAACCAGGAAAATATTCAGTTATACACAACAGAAAGTACAGAGGAAGAAACAAGTTAATAACAAGTTAATAGTCTTTGGCAAGAAGCTGGTATGAGTTTGATAGTTTCTTCCAGGCTCTGCCATTGCGAGTCTCTGGAAAAGTCACTTCACTCAGAGAACCAAATTATATATCTATAAATTAAAAAAGAAAGTAGGGTCCTCTTTGCAGAGCAGAAGAGTTCATGCTGGGAGCAACAATTCTTAAAAGACTTGGCACTAAGCATGGACATGACTCCACCAAACATGAGCTTCCAATGTGCTGTTAGGACCAAAGGGAAAAAAATTTACCCGTGGAGGCCTCCATGGAAGAAGCCTGAATAGGGCTGGAGAAGCTGGATTAACTGTATACTTGGCAAATGAAAATTATGTCTAACTTGATCATTGTCTAAAAGAGTTCTGATAGGAAGTTCTTACAGGTAAAAAGTAACACTACAAGTAAGACACAGCAGACAAGTTCAGATCAGATATATGATGCAAATACACAGGTATGACAAGCAGGTCATATAGTGTTTTGACTCAATCTAAGATGTTAAGACACGCAAGATATCTGTTGTCTGTCTTGAGACATCTAAAGATTTCTAGCCCATGGTTTCCTGCCTATGGACATCCAAAATGTCAATTATCAGCAATTGTGTGTAGGTCTTAATAAAAGCATGTACACTATGGAAGGGTTGTATCTATAATCTGATCATTTTGGGTGTGACAAAGTGGGCACCGCTGATTCTCTATGCTGTCAAGGAACTATAAATATATCTGAGCACATTTGGGCAAAAGGGATCATTTTAATTAGATAAGCTGAGTTTCCTAATTAGTTCCAATTTTCTGTTACATATATAAACACATAAATAATATATAAATCTATAAATGCACACACACATTTGCAGATATCTCTCTGTACTTATATTTAGCTTTATTGTCAACAACAGCATGCCAGCAGGATACTGTTCAAAGGAGTTACTTTATAGATGCAATCAGTGATTTCAAATGGAAGTTGTTTTCATCAAAAATGCTCCCTTCGTCAAAACCAACTTTTCTATTTGTGGAAATATACCAATTTTAATTTAAATGCCACTGGTGGACAAAGTCTAATCTGATACTCTGAATGTGAAAAGATTTTAAGTGTTTCAATCTTATTGCAATAAATATTTTCCCTCCATTTATTTTTAAATTTAGTGTGTATAATTACCAGGCTTCTGTCATATCTCCTCTTTACAGTGCAATTCAAACTCGCAGAAAAAAGTTAAATTAAGTCATTTTACCTCCTACATTAGCACTTAGAGTGCATTTACATGTGGGTTTCCTATGTCCAGAAAATATTTTTCTGGTTGAACACACATCAGTATTTCTGCACATATACATATAGGCATTCCAACTACATAACCAGCCTCTCTGACTTGGTGCTTTGACTTCTTTGGCAAGGGCCAGCTGAAGCATGAGTAGATAGATGTATTGATTCATGGAGAAGGAAGTAAGAGCATTCTCTCTTGCAATAGGACACATTAATAAGCTACTATAATTGTTAACTATTGAAGTAAATGTTAATGGACACATTTGAGAAAAATGGCAACCTCCATCTACTGACTATACCAGCAAGTCCACCAGCCCAAACCAGGGCTTTTGGAAGTCAATACAAAGCCACATAATGAATTAAAGGCTACTGGAAGCAGCGCTTACCAGTTTATCAGTGCATAAGCATGTGCAGTAAACTGTAACCCAATATATGCTTACATACGGAAGCACTTTAAAAAATGTGATTAAGATATAAAGAACATATGAAACATATGATTCTGCAGGATATTCTAACATCACAACATGCTGCAAAAAGGAAAAGCATACTACTGGTCTGGTCCCTAGTTATCGAGTGGATATGAAATGGGAGAGCCCTGAAGGAATAAAAACCCCCTTGCCTGGAAGCAATAATTTGCTAATGCATGCACTGAAGAATCTTTTCCCTCAGAGAATCCCTACAGTTTAACCAACAAGAAGAGCACTCAGAAATACACAAAAAGGAGCAACAAAAAAAAAAACCTTTATAGGCCAGTTTCACACTAGACTTCATGCTCTGTTTTACCAGATGTAAGAATGGAAGATTGCTCTAAGGATGTTCCTCAAACTGTAAATCCCAAGCACTGGACTTGTATGCTCATCAAATACCAGAGAACACACTAAACACCCAGTTAAATCTTATTTCAAAAGTATTATATCAAACTGGTAATCTTCTAAATAGAATAATTTTTTTTGGTTCTTACATTATTTTTTTTCAGTTTATCACTAATTTAAAATATCTTTAGCATGATCAGATGGAGTAGTATTGTTTGCTTTAATTTTTGGGGTTTATTTTTGATGTTTGTTTTGTTTGTTTGGCTGGTTTGGGTCTTTTTCCTTCATGCTGATGTCCATAGCAAATACTCTGTGATGGACAATGAGACTTCTCCAAAACTTGCTCCTAGACAGAAGCAAAACTATCACATGGAACCATAAACTTATTCCAAACCATAAGCATATTGCCAAAATGCAGGATTCTTTTTGCTTTAAAAAGCATGTATATAGTGTTCTCTTTGTTCAAACTACAGAGTACATCCTAACTGCTAATAACTTCTTAATTTTAGCTACAACTTCCACCCAAAACATGTTTCTAAATGGAATTCTGTCTGCAGTGACCTGAACCATTTAGATTTCCTGTTTCTAGTGGTTACATTCCTGTCTTGAAAAACACCCAGGAGTATTATTTGGAAGTAATACCTTTCTAAAATAGTCCATAAAAGACAACTGATATTCTAATGCGACAAGTTTCTATTTTCCTTCATTAAATCAAGTAGTGATTTCTGATGATGATCATTTGGCACTCATTCAGCCTATAAAACAAAAGCATATGAATGAAAATCAGTTGGCTTTTTCCCTTATCCTGAATTACTTTAGGAGAGGGAAAATTATCTTAGATCTTAGTTCCAGCATTTTAGAAAACTGTATCCATGTAATCACTGAAATCAATGCAAATTACTCATTTGCATTGATGTAGCTTGTTTGGCTGAGAATTAAAATGCATTTTATAAATATGATTTAAATAAAACAGACTAGCGTTAATATTTTCAGTAATAATCACTGTCATCTTTTGAAAGGTAATCCCAAATCCACAAGAGCAGGGAATTTGTCCAAAATAAAATGGGATACATAGGCATTTCAAATGTAAACAAACAGCAAATATGGAACTATTTTAAAATCACGCTTTTATCCTGATCTAAAGATGTCTCTAAACACTTCAACAGAGTCAAGAAAAGAACCAAGTTCTAGCTAATTTCCCAGTTAGAAAAAGTAGGTTTCCTCTGAGTTAACTTACATGACCATATTTAGTATCTCAACATCCCTATGTTATTATTTATAGTCTATTATTTATAGAGAGTTGGGCATCTCATACGGAAGACTAGAATGATTCTGTGTTCAGCGCAGCTTGTGATGTCTGAAATAGGATGCAATTTCTTCCATACAGAATAGACTTCTCAGTAAACAGAAAAAAAAAACAAACCAACATAACCCCAAAACAGCAAACGAGATGTTCTTGTTTGCCTGTAACAAGCAATTCACACCCTTTTAAGATCTTCTGGCATTTGGTTCTTTATGCTTTTGCAATAGCAAACCCAAGGTGTCCTGTAAGCACCAGATGGAACAAAACCTGATTTCCTACAAATTTATGCTCTTTGCTCTGTAACTTCACATTCTTCCTCCTCACTACAAATGGCCAGATCTCTCCACACAGCCTATTACACTATCACCTGGCAGGAGAAACTGTGCTATGACTAGACTGGGACTGAGCAGACTTTGTTTGGCCACTGATCCACTGCCAAACAGAATATATAGCAGCTATGTTCTGCCTGCCTTTTCCACAAAATTGGCATTGAACTGGCATCTTTCCTCCATATAGTTACACATTTTCATAAAATATTATATTCATTGAGAATTTCACCCTTCAAATTTAACTAAGAGACACAAAAGGGTTCAAACCCTATAGAGGGACAGAAAAATGGGAAGCAGACATACATTAGTAGAAGTTTCACGTTCTTGGAAAGTGAGAGTAATAACAAATATTGAAGAATAATACTGTTGGTAATGAGACAGTCCACCAGCTCTGTGAAAGGCCAGGTTGCATTTTGAGTTAGTTTTGTTGGTTGGGATTTCCACAGATTCGAAAATTAGGTTTTTTAAATCCATTTCAGGAACTGTGATCAGTGACCCTGCTTTTAATCTGGTAGGGATCTAGCATCTTACTTTAAGTGTGATGTGTACCACACTTATCACTTCAAAATAAGGAACTCTTACTTCCTGACTTCAGGCATACCAATGGACACCTACAAACACATCCAAGCAGATGTAAATAATTGCACACAGAAGACAGAAACTAGACCTGCAAAATTAAAACAAACCTACAAGTTAAACGAAAATGTCCTTGGAGCTAAAAAGGAACGCCTTAATTTATAAAATATATGGAAATACAAAAAAAAATATTTTCACAGTAAAAAAGATTACATGTTTAAAGTGATTTGCCCAAAGGGACAAGTTAGATTACATCTTAAGACTTACAAATCCAGATGTACACTGAAACTTTTAGAACTTCTTAAAGCTGTAGCAAACTTAGAGCAATAAGAGGCAATATGGAGTGTTGATGATATAATTGGAATACTTGCACTCCAAATGGCTTATAAAAAAGGGAGGAGGTGCTTTTTGTAATACTTGAAGCTGTATTTCTTACCTACTTCTATCATATTGCTAAGTATGCTAGGATTACATAACAAACACTAAAATATTATCTTGCATCTTTCCCAGATCCAAGAATCAAACCTGCCAGAAGACCTTCCAAATGGTTTTAAAATAAGTTTTAAAAAGTTAATAGAATCCTGTGCAGAGTTGAAAAAGGAAACAAACTATGCTCAGAAAAACTGTCTCAACAGACAGAATCATCTGTCCTCACATCTGTCTTCTCTGCTAGACAAAGCAAAGTAAACAGAAAAGGATACTAAGTGGAAAAGAGAATTTCCCTCTCTGAAATGTTGTTACTGTAATTATGAAAGGAATAGCCTTTTTTTTTTTCTTCAGTGAACTTAATACTACAGGTATGAAACTAAATGTCAGCAGTGGAAATGCTTCTGAACAAACCAGGAGAAAGACAGCACTTTTGTCTTTGCTTTTCCTACTTTTTTCATCAGTATTTTGCCTCATGCTTTACTGTGCATCAGTTGATAATTCCCAAGGCGCAGGTTCATATCACTTATTGACAGACAGTTTCAGATAGAATCATAAATTATNTCATGGTAAAGTTATTATTTCTAATATCTAAATGTACCCTCTTTCAGTTTAAAGCCACTACCCCTTGTTGTATCACTGCATACCCTTTTAAAAAGTCCTTCCCCAGCTTTCTTATAGGCTACCTTAAGGTACTGGAAGGCTGCTATGAGGTCTCCCTGGAGCCTTCGCCAAGCTGAACAGCTCCAACTCTCTCAGCCTGTCCTCACAGGGGAGGTGCTCCAGTCCAATGATTACCTTTGTGGCCTTTCTCTGGTTTCCCTCCAACAGGTCCACATCTTTCTTATGCCGGGGACTCCAGAGCTGGGCACAGTACTCCAGGTGTGGTCTCACAAGGGCAGAGCAGAGAGAAAGAATCACCTTCCTTGACCTGCTGGCAATGCTTCTTTTAATACAATCCAGGATATAATTAGCTTTCTAGGCTGCAGAAAACTTCACTGCCAGATTATGTTTTGCATTTTGTCAACCAATGTCCCCATGTTCTTCTCTGCTGGGTCATGACCCAGCCTGTATTTGTGCTTTGCACTGCCTTGCCCCAGGTGCAGGACCTTGCACCTGGCTCTGTTGAACTTCATGAGGTTCACATGGGCCCATTTCTCAAGCCCATCAGGGTCCCCCTGGATGGCATCCCTTCCAGTGTGCCGACTGCACTGCACATCTTGGTGTCATTGGCAAACTTGCTGAGGATGCACTTATTCCCAATGACCATGTCACCAACAAAGATGTTGAAGAGAATCAGTCCCAATACCAACCCCTGAGGAAAGCCACTGGTCTCCACTTGGACATTAAGCCACTGACCACAACTCTTTAATTGTGACCAGACAACCATTTATCCACTGAGTGGTCCATCCATCAAATACATGTCTTTCCAATTCAGAGACAAGGGTTTTGAAGATATGGTGGGTTTCCTCTTATGCCACGTTTCTTCTACTTTTAGATCTCCTCTATTTTGTTCTTTAAAGGTCCCACCACTCATTGCACTGTTCCTATCCCCATATCTAACTTTTCCTGCTTGTTCTGTGTCCATTTGTTTTTACCTACATATTATAATCACTTAAATCACTCTATGAGCCAAATTATTCTCCTTTTATCAGTTCTTCTTTCATCTTCATCATCACCTTTTGGGACAGTCTTCTACTGATGGTTTAAATATGTTGCAGGAAAATAACAGTGAACTGGAAGTTAACTTGAGTATTCCAAAGATCAGGTTTCTGCTCTGTTTTTGATGGACAAGCATGTGTACATCCTCCATTTTTTACTATTTACTGAACTCCAAAACCCCAATGCTGGCAATTCTCATTAAAAAAAAATAATTTTTTCAAACAGCAATATGGTTCCTGGATACATAAAGCTTGGAGATTAAAGAACTTGATTGCTTGGCCCAAGTAATTAGAGCTGCAAAACCCCTTTAAATATGATATTGAGCTGTAGCAGAGAAGATGAAAATGTAACATAGGTGTTTGGTTTGTTTTCTTCTTTTTTTTTAATTCATAAAGTGTCCTACCAACACTGTCATTCACAGATAACAAGCAACGTTAGAATTCTCCCATTCCTGTCAATCTTCTCTCATTTTTTGGTACAGACATCACCTTGTCATGACAGCATATACTAGTTCTTGTCTTTGACAGAAAAATCAGCTGTTAGTCTTGAATTTCCATCCTTTCTTGAGTGACAGTAAAGATATCCATTGGTACCATGGAGACCTGTTTCTATAATTTACAGATGTCAATAAAATTAATGTCTAATGAAGATTTTTCTTCTTCCACACAGAGCAACAGAACAAACATAGAAATGAACCACCAAAACCCACTTGTCTACGAAATTCACGAAGCCTAGTTCTCCTTGGCTAAATATTAAACAGAAACCTTTCAAATAAATAAAAGCTGTGAAGCAATTGTATTTTAACCTTTTCAAAGCTACTTTTGTTTCTCTAACTTGTGTCAGATAGAATGTAAAAGCCAGTATTTTAGACTAAAGTCTCCAAGTCTTTAGTCTTAGAGAAAGTTAGACTTTCTCCAAAAGAAAATAGCATTTGAAGATACACTATTTCTGTTTAAATTCCTGTCAGTCACATTAGATTCTGTCAGTCTTCATATGGTCAGTAAGAACACTGCATTGTATGATAAATCACATCATTATTTTAGGCATTTCCATGAATCCCAGCACAGATAGTGGAAGCAGATATTCTTCATTTAGTGATAGATATAGGCATAAAATCCTCAGCAAATTCTTCTCTTCCTCATTAAGCCCTTTCTCCTTCATCAGGCTGGTCATCAGAGCATGCAGAAATGTTTCATAATCCTCTAATCTGGTGTCACAACAACACTGGTGCCTTATTTTGCCATTGTAAATGCTACAGCACAGAAAAGGCTGGTCCTCTGCTTGTGTATATATGGAAGAGGTGGCCACATGTGAGCACCCACTGTTCCCTGCTCCCCAAGTGCCTTGTGACCACCAGGAGGTGGCCAGCTCTCCAGTGGTCTAGGCCATCAAAGGTGGGAAGAGACCACCTCATCAGAGTTAATTTTACTTTCATTTTTAAGGGTGTAAAGAACATTCAGCAAGTGTTCATATGTTTATGTTACATAGGGGGGGGACATATTTCTTTCCCTCAAAGTGAACCCTGAAACTCTTAAAAGAAAACACTCTTAAGTTCACTAAGGACACAGCCAAAAATTTTCTTGTAAAAGTCTAAAGTTTAGCCTAAGTCAAAATAGATAGAAATTCTATTCATAATAACAAAATAAGAACTGTGAAGTCCCTTTAGATCATCTTGCATTACA